>OX451348.1:33985793-34081801 GCA_949629155.1 Myopa testacea
GGACGGACGGTTGTTGTCAGTCCTTCAGTGGAAGTTGGAAGCGTTGTGGTACTGGGCTCAGTTGTGGTCCACCAAGTGGTTGTTTTTGCTGCTGCTGCTGTCATCGTCGTCGGATCACTCATGTCCGTCATTGTTGGTGTAGTTGTTGGCACCATCGTTGTCGTTAGATTTAACAACAGCAACGCTGTCGTTGTCGTGGCCAGATTGCGATGTGCGATCCGTGTAGGCTTTGAGCATTTGACAGTAATGTTGTAGCATTTTATCCGAGCTACAGTGCTGTAGACGGCCGCGGCAGTAGTGCTGAGCAGGGCCTCCGTGGTGGTGGTGGTGGTTGTGGCGAGGAAGGAACTCAAACTGCTGAGGCCACTTTCATCCAGTGTGGTTGGCAGCGTGTCCAGGTACAATGCTGTTGGGGTCGTGGCCGACTTGATGCTCTCAATAAGTCCCGTTAGTATGGCGTACTGCCTGGTCGCCGTTTCATTTGTAATCTTTAGTTTCTGCAGCGGCTTTTCTTTGCTGTTGATCTGATAGATGAACGAAAACATGAGCGAATACAAATTCAACATGTTGAGTATCATGATGCTGAGAAAAGAAGAATAAACGAGAGAGAGAGAGAGAGATTAAGTTAAGCAAAAAAAAAGCAGCGATTTAAATTACTTCAGAAGGATTAAAGGATGGTTAAAAAGTTAGGGTCTGCTACTCTGTTTCACTCTACTCACCGAGCCAATTGTAAGCGCAGCTGCTGCCGCGGATGCCAGTTTTCGAAGAGGCCCAACGCCTCGAATATCATGGGGAGGAAGAACGACAGCAACGCGATGGTGACGTTAACCGCATTGCGACTCAGCCAGTTATCGTAACGAGCAAATGTCTCGGCGCTGGAAGAGGGAACAGAAGCCAAAAGGAGGAGGTGAGCGCACCACATAACATCCATTATAATGATCCTTTATAAAATCACACACTCACCTGTTCACCAGCGCCACCACCGTGAATCCAGAGGCTGCCAATAGCCCCATCACCAGTATGTTCACCAGAATCCGCTGCATAATGATGCGCCAGCTTAAAGGGAGGAGGACGGCAGCGGCGAGGGGGACAAAAGAAAGAAATAGCGATAAAATTATAGTTGAATATCGGCGTCTCGTTGCACTTCCGGGTGCACAACGCAACCCGAGCAACTGCGAGTACAAAAGAGTATTGATTAAATTTTGTGCTCACTTGCGATTATCTTTCTTCTTCTCCGCCTCCTCCACCAGAGCTTCCTTGAAGCCCACGACCACGGATGCGATTCTATTGTGCGCTGTTTCCGCATGACCTGCAAAGTACGAGAGTCTCAAGTTTAAGTCGCATGTGATGATGATGACTCTGCGAAGTGAGTTAGTATGGGTGAGTGTAAATGTGTGTGTGTGTGTGTGTGTGAGTGCTTGCGTGTCCGAATGCATACCAATCATGAAATCCCATCCGGTAAAGAGCTTCCACGAGAAAGTGCACTCGTCGTCCTTTGAAGAAAGTTTGGAATTCCTGGAATTCTCCGCCATTCTGCAGAGTGAGCAAAATTTTAGAATTAATGAATAAATGACACAACGAAGAAATGGACGACCGGCCTAATGGCCCTTAAAGATGTACGTTAATAGAAATTAACACTCTGAAACTTGAATGATGCTTTGAAAGTCTTTGAAACTCTTTAATATTCAACTCCGTCTTGACTTGTCTTATTATTTTCCTTGATTGGAAAACACAGAATCGTTTTCTTACTCCTAAATTTCCCTTACAAACAGCGAGCTTAAATGCTACCAACTTAAATGCACGATAGCTAAATAATTAAAGCAAATAATGCTTCATCCCAAAGGTCACTTTTGGGAAAGCTGAAATCTGATCATTAAAACGGAAGGACGTTCTGCGTTCTGTGGAAACACACAAAGTATACATCGAAACGAGCGGGATTATTTATGGAGCAGGCGTATTATTTATGCTAAACACGCAGACGAATTCTGCCCATTTCTAGTTAGCCGTGGGCTGGAATACATTTTCACATGACGTTGCACCAATTAATTGACATACTTAAAAGCAGCTAACAATAGCAACAAAAACTAAACAAATCTGTGTATAGTTTCGTGATTATACAAAATTTGGGAATACATACATAATAAGTAGTCATTAAAACAGAGTCCATTTAAATCGATTGAGTTAGTTAAGTTTGTGTCATAGTGATAACTAATGAGAGGTGAGTTGAAAGAGGGTCAATTGAAAGATGGTGAGTTGAAAGATGGTGAGTTCAAAGAGGGTGAGTTGAAAGATGGTGAGCTGAAAAATGGTGAGTTGAAAGATGGTGAGTTGAAAGATGGTGAGTTAAAAGATGGTGAGTTAAAAGATGGTGAGCTGAAAGATGGTGAAGTTAGTGCCACAAAAGAGGTGCTAAATTCATTATTTTGCTTAATAATTCATATTAAGATGAGTTCGATTCATAATTCGTAACAGGAAATGTAATTAAATAAGGAACAGTCTCTAGATTTGCTCAGGTTAACTTCAGTCCTACTGTCCTCCCCTTCCCCAGGACGTGCCATGATGAGTGGATTGATGAGTAATGAGGCCTGAGTATTGTAATTTGAAGCGCTGAGAAATATGACATGTTTTTGCATCGTTGACAGGCGAGGAAATTAATTATTACCGGCAGGAATTACATACTCTATAGTATAAATCTAATTAAGGGAATAATTCTTTGAGGGAATAATTTCTCTTCCTTCAAATTGTATCTCATTCATCTTCACTGTGTCTAAAAATAATTAGATAAAAACTAGACTGTGTGGGATGGAATGAATGCGTAGTCCCATCTAATGAACCCATCACTCAAATCTCATCATCATCATCCTATAGAATCCCATCAACTTGCCAACCCATCATTTCAACATCCAGACAAACACTTCGGTATTTTTATTCAAAATGAATTCAAAAAAACACAACTGAGATCTTTGTTCGAATTTCATTTCTTCACACTACACGTTTTTATACGTACATACACCCTACAGCCGGGTGTATTCGCTTTGTTCGTCCGTTTGTAAAGCATTCGACGGGTGTCGCCTATGAGTAGGATATTCGACCAGGCCGAAGTTAGCACTCTTTGCTGTTTGTTTTAATAAATTGACCTTTTAGCGAAATCCAATTTAAATTCGACCAAAAACACTTACTTTCGCAACGTTGCCACAAAGCTGTAAATGTAAACCACAACGGTTGTCAGAAAGTATGCCAACGGCAACTTGTATCCCAAAGAGCTGGCACCAGAAAAGCTGGAATAGTATCTGGTGGAAGTAAATGGAACGAAATGTACAACGATAACGTGAACATGAATTAATCCCGAGTCAATTCCCGGTCAACTCACCCGTAGAACATCGGCGAGTACTTCAAGTAGCCTTCGAACTCCCATATGGTAAACAGATTGCCGGCCACTTGGTACTCATGATCCGTCATCTTTTTTCGGGGGTCCGTTTCGTCGTGCTTCGTGGCGAAATACTGCAAAATTTAATAGAGAAGTTCAGAGTTAAAGCTACGAATGCGACTTCAAGTCGAAATGTTGAATGACGTTGCGGCAGCAGATGCTGAGAAGTTGAAATGGATTCGTACAGCATACTGTCATCGTGTCGTCATCAGCATCAGCATCATCATCATCATCATCATCATCATCGTCGTCGTCGTCGTCCTCGTCGTGCTGCTGCTCAGTTGGTGTTCACTTACCTCGGGGCCGATTACGAAAGCCACCAGCGGAATGGCAATCATGATGTTCACCCACATCAACCAACGCAGAAAAGTGAAATACGAGGCGACTCCGGAGCCGAAATGTGATTCGATTTCCTTGATGCGTAGCTCCCAGGGGATGAGGACGGTGAGGAAGCTGGCGGTCTCGCGTTTCCAGTGCCGCCAGCGCTGAATGAAAATCGGTATATTTTATGAGAAAATAAAACGAGATGAAAATAAATTCAACATTGACGAGTTGAAGAGGAATGAAAGCAGGAGAAGAAGAGCGGCTAATAAGAGGTTATAAAAGGGGAGGCGAATAACAGGAAACAGAAAAAGAAATGTGGCAACAGTTTATGAGTTTATGTCGCAAATAAAATGAAATTAAATCAATAAAGGTGACGCGTGCTGGTGAGATGTTGTCACCATTTGCGACGTAATGGATTTATAGACGCCGTAACGAGAGTGACATCTCTTTCTGTTGACACAATTCTATTGACTCTTTCTATCATAGGACGCAAATCCGCTGTGTGAAGAATTCAGTGAGAGTTCCATCTTCATTCGAACTTTTAATGACTTCATGTAGTGATTGACGATTATCATGATTTCTTCTGTACTTGGCCGAAATTTAAAAAACATATGTATGTTGTTGGTGTACCCTTTAAATTCGACGATGAACACAGTCTCGCAGTCTCTTTTAAGCATAGCGGATGATGCTTCCATAAACGATCATTATTTATAATGAAAAAACGAATTTCGAGTTCCGATTTTTTTCGATGCAATTTTAAACTATTTATTTATAGTGCAAACACGCAAAAGAACAAAGAGAACTTTCCTTAAAAGTGTTCCGTTGGGTAAAATAAAATTTTAGCTCTGGAAAAATATCGCCAATGAATGGATCATGTATCATACATGAATATAAACTGTAATATTCACAGATGTACATTCATTTGTATATATGTATGTATATAGTAGTTTGTGTAATTTTTCATTTATATTTGACAACAATAAATACACAAAAAGGCACCGCAGTTGTTAGCATTCATTGCAGATGATTCTGCCCAAAGAGCGGCAGAGTGGGAGCGAGAGAGAGAGAGAGAGAGAGAGAGAGAGAGAGAGAGAGAGAGAAAGCAGCAGGATGGATAAGATTGCCAAAACGGCAATAAAACGAGACAATGTTGCAAATTTAAACACCAGCATAAACAGAACACAAAAACAGAGGAAGGAAAAGAAGAAGAAGAAAGGAGAGAAGCAGCAACAGAAGAAGAACAAGAAGCAGACTCAGAAGCTGCCATACGCGCCATGAATCAGAAGAACTCGTAACAATTTACGAGTGTTCAGTAAGTTGGCAGTGGAAGAATATCCTGTGTATGCAACATACACACATACACACGCCCACTCACACACACATCCTCGGGCTCATACTCGTATTCTTACTCATACTTCAGATGCTTAACACGAGGCACGCTCTTAGAATAAATGGTTTAGGATTTGAGTTTAACTTTTGGGGGAACAAAGCGTTGCACTAAATAAGTTGATTCTGTACTTAAAAAGCCCAATGAGAAGAGCAAAGGGCGGCCAAGCCTTAAGTGAAAGGATCCAAGCCAAAAATGAAAGGATCCAAACTAAAAATGAAAACAACTCGAAATAATAAATGAAGACACAAACAGATGACAACAACGGAAAAAATGAACTGAATTCTAATAGTGACTAAAAACAATAACAAAAACGGTGCTAGAAACCATGATAAAAACAGTGGCAAAAACCAAGAGACAGTGTGAGAGAGAGAGAGAGAGAGACAAATAGATAGTTTCTTAAAAGCGCTAAACATAAATTTTGTGGGCGGACGAATCACTTACCGCAGCCATTAAAATTTTAAATCTCGCCCACAAATCTTTCGTGCTGCGTGACATGGCGAAGCGCTCCTGCAGCGCTCCCTCGTGGCGGGCCACATAAGTTTTTGCCTTCGAACAAAGGCGATGATGAACATGATTTCCGATGGAGAATAAATAATGGTAGAGACAGAGAGAGAGAGAGAGAGAGAGAGAGAGAAAAGTGGAGAGAAAAACAGAGAAGAAAAACAGAGGAAGAAATTCGCACATTTGTCAATGGAAGAGATCTTTTATTATTGTACAAATTATTCAAAAAGTGGAATCACTTCCTTGGTCCCGGAAGCACCATACCGGTACGTAGGTACACTTACCTGCCGGACCAATTTCAGCTTCTTGCGCATAGGCCAGGGCTGAAGCTTCACCGACTGAATGACTTCCTTGTGAAGTCGTATGTTCTCGCATATCTGCTCCTGTGTTGATTCCTGATTTGTTCCCTCTTCTGTGTGAAAATATTGCAATAAATGTTTGAACGTGAAGAGAGAAAAGTGAAGAGGAGGGAAGAGTTGGGAACAGTGATGATAAAGCCATCGAAATCCGTACGAACAACATAACGATTCATTCGAAGGATTTCGAGGCGAACAAAATTTGAATAATTTAATGAATGATCTTTGGTGTAAAATGTGATGTAATGTGATGTGGTCGATGTTACAAGGTGCCACGCAATTCGTTCGTCGACTTCGATTAGTAGCTCGCTACTCGAATGGAAAATCGTACACGTCATTTCAGCGTAGAAGCACGCTGCTGTGAATTAGAGGTTAGAATTGATTGTGTGATCTTATGTAATCCCCCGAGCGCTTCGATATCAATTCCTCCCTACGGTGTAATCCCATTCTGTCTCCATTCTGTTTCCCATTCATCACATTCTCTCACATACATGAGCAGAGAATCATCAACAACATAGCCAATAACTTGCCTGAACTGGTTGTGTAGACGCTGGAACGTCGCCATTCGGCGCTCTCGAGTACGTGATCCATGGGACTAGAAGCTCTGCGCGAATTCCGACTGCCGCGTTTGTTGCGATAGCCACGGACACTGGCACGTCTCTGCATTATCGCCGAGACGGATATTGAATAGTCCTCGTCCTCGTCTCCGTCAGCGTCACCAGCCTCATCCCGATGATGCTGCTGAAGCTGCTGCTGCTGCTCCTCGTGGTCGTTATCCTCGGCCGAAGGCAGACGATGTGGCTGATGGTACTCGTAGATGGCTGTTTGTGGAGAGCGTAATCGAAAATAGGAAACAAGTTCAATTAGAAGCAAATTCCACTTGAAGCATGGACTCGAAGTGGAGCTAAACGAATAGAAAAGAACTTAAATCAAGGACTAAATTTTGGCGAGACACTTCACAAGTTTGTGTGGGAATGCGTGCACGTGCAGTTGAAATGCTTTCAAGGAAACGATGATGCTTTTTCCGTTATTCACGCTGATGTCTATCACGTGACTTTTCGGGGTATCTACACGCGTTTTGTTTTGCTTTCTGGTTTCTGGTTTTTATTTTTCAGCTACTTAATTTATCAACTTTTGACTCATCACTCAACTTAACTTGACTCAACTTACAGAGTTCATCCACTGGACTACCCAAGCTGCCACCGAGCTCATAAAACTTGTCGTCCTGCGAGGTGGAACTGCGTATATTTGGCCATACGTGGATGTGTGTCACGTTTGATGAATCAAAATTGAGGGAAAGAAAAAGAAGAAGAAGAATGGGAAGACAAATTAGTTATATTTTCTGTGTGATGATAAAATCTCATAACAAAGTCACGAAACTGATTTAATAAAAAGTCTCGTAGAGGTCTGAAGAAAACCGCGCCGTTATTATTAACAAATATCTCTCATCTACGATAATCCGTCATCTTAACTAAGATAACGTGCAGAATCGAAGTCTAACCTTTTTCTCTTCTCTGTTATTATTGTTGTCTCTCCTTCGTCCGAATTACTTTGCATTGATTTGTATTTTATGCCAGCCTCATTGAATTCGCACTCCTCGGCCCACGTCACAGACAGTTGATGGGGTGTTGCGAGGCCCGGCGGCGGTGTTACGTCCTGGTGTAAAAAAAACCAAAGTAGGCTATACAAATATATATAATAATACAATATAATATATAGATATGTTTAAAAATATCGCAGGCTCCTTGTAGGAATATAATTCGTATTCCTTTTGTTCGCCATCACAAGTTTTGAATGCTTTTAGTATTGAGTGTTTATAATATCCTGTATAATATTCTTATACAGTTGAACCTCGATTATCCCGGATTGCTAGCAGAGCTCCTCTTCTTGGTTATAATTTTTATTATTAGTATTACCGTTATTATTATTATTATTACCGTTATTATTATAATAATTATTATTATTAGTTTTATTTTTAATATTATTATCGCTATGATTATTATTATTCTTATTTTAATATTTATTTTTATATGCAATTTTTAATTTAATTTTTGAATTCCAGCGAATTTCTAAATATTTTTCTATAAACACTCAATTTAACGTTCACTCTTTTTTTTTAATATAATTCCTATTTAAAATTTTTACTAAATTATAACATATTTTCAATGTAAATTTTGTAGTTTTCCCCAATTTCCTGTAAAAAATTTAAATACGATTTGATTTGATTACTTTTTTAATTGATTTTTATTGAAAATAATGAGTATAGTAATTTTCAGTATTTTTCTCAATTCTTTGTTATTCCTTATGGAATTTCTGTATTTCAGTATTTCTGAGTCCTTTTATTAGTCTTTCTTTTGAACTCTTTGCGAACATTTAAACACGGTTTCCGTTTCCGATTTGATTTTGAAATTTCAGCCTTCAGTGAAACTCTTTGACGCGCTTCGAAGGAGCTGATAACGGCAACTAAACGAACCGGACGACTCAACAAATCCATGGACATCATCGTGGACACGCTTTTCTACTGGAATTTCTGTGCTTTTCTTTTGAATGTGAAGTTGTTCATATATTCAACATCGAATGTTCTTTTTTTGCTTTTTTTTTTTAATTTATTTCTCTTCACTACTAATAATAAATGAATGAATGAGTGAATGAATGAGGAAAATGGGAAGGGAAACGAATCCAACCGAAACCAAACCCAAATTCGAACGTATCGAACGTGGTAGAGGCGAATAATGAACACCAACACCAACACCAACACCAACACCAACACCAACAGCAACACCAACATCAACACACGGAAAGTCAGTTTGAAGAAATTTACATACACGCACACACACACTTTGCCAAGAGACAAACTCACACAGCGACAGCTGAAGACAGTCGCTGGACTCTTTAATAGTCGAGTTTAAAAATCGCACGCGGCGCGATTATTAAGCGTCTCTTAAGCATGCTTACATGACACACGCTGCGATGCGAAGAAGAGTTCATGCGGTCGCATAGCGTTTTTCGAACACGTATTCAGATATACCGTTAAGAATGTTTTCTGTCCCGCTGCTGCTTCAATAATCCGCAGGAAACAAGACAACACAACAAAAGTATTTTATTAATTGTAATAAATTTGTTGTTGTTGTATTGTCTTATCTCCACGTGTCTGCAGGAGCCTCTACACACACATACACACATGCACACACATACACACACACACACACACGCACACGCTGGAATGAATTTTACAAAAGTAAAGTCTGTCGTTCTTTTTTTCTGTCTCATCGAATGAATTTTCAGGTCATCCATCGCATGTAAATGAAAATCAAACATGCAAGGGTTTGAAAACAGAGGACGACAACGCTACTCCTCCATTTTAGCATGCCACACCTCCATTTATTTTATTTTATTTCTTTTTTGCTTTCCAGTTTTTACATTTTCACTTCGTTTCTATCATTTCATTTGATTTTCACTCTTTCTTTAAAGAGTTTCCCGTTTTCTTTTGTTTTCCATTCTGTTCTGATGTTCGTTTACAGTTAATATTTTGGTTTTTCTTTTTTACTCTTCTTCTTCTCAATATAGTGTGATATAGTTTTACTCTTTCTCACTCATTTCTGTGTGATTCTTATTCGATTCTTTAAGATAATTTTTTTGTAATAATTCTTGAATGTTTTAAGTAGTTTGTTGTATTGTATTGTATTTCGTCGTTGACTTAATTAATGTATTGTTTAGTGTTATTATTGTTCAAAGTTCAAAGAGTTCGGATAGAGTTCATGAGGAGAGTTCAACGCATGAATGGAGTTCAAATTAGAGTTCAACACATGATGATGGGTGAGAAATTCTTATTTTCTTTTCGTCTTTCCTCTTATTTGCATAATTTATGCATATTTTTACATAAAAAAACAAAAAGCTGAAAAAGCAATGGATTGCTTTATCATCATCTACAAACATATACCGATAGTCTGAAGTCTAGTCTAGTTCTTGGGAGTCGAACTTTTCGAGGTTGATTGAGCCACATGATGCTCTGAGGGGACAGAAGAGGACTCCTTCATTTTATAATGGAACTAAATTATTTCACTGAATCATAAAACTATAATATACTATATATTATTATAACAAAAAAAACAACAATTTCCTCTTCAAATTGAGCACAGAAGAGAATATGCTATAAATTTTTCCCTGAATATTTTGCTAAAAGCAATTTTTAAACCGGATATTTACAGCGTTTATTCAATTCATAAAATAAATAAATTGTGTTTGGAAGAAAAGTGAAGTGAAAAAAATAAGGAAAAATAGAAAGATGGCAAAAAGTGAAGTGAAAATATAATAAAAACAAGAACTCTCTGAAGAAAACGCAGAGGAGAGCGACGAAGCTCTCGAACGAGGAAGAGAGCCTTAAAATGTTTAAAGAATTTCATTAAAGCGACGGTTCTTTGAGCGAAAAAGGAAAGGAAAATGTTACTCATGCGACGCGATGTGCTTCAAATGTTCAGGTGGGAAAACATGTTAATATTAACGATGAACCTGCTGGTTTTTTAAAAGGTTTTTCTAAAAAAAAAACTACGTGTTAGGATGACAGCTTGTTTAATATACAAAATTGTATTGATGCGTGTGTGTGGGTGTGTGTGTGCGTGTGTGTGTGACTGTGTGACGGTGTCAGCGTATTTTATTGACAGCTTAGCTTTGTTCAAAGAGCTCCAACTTCATTGAATTTCAAAACCTGGTGAGTGCTGATGTTGGAGAGATTCGGCTGAAGTATTAAAATCAATATATACATTATTATTTTTGTTTCCTCTTCATATGATTATAATTTTTTATGCCCAAAAGCAAACAATTTCTAATATGCATCAACTATACACATACATCGATATCTTAAATGTCACGAATGTACAATAGATACACACACACACACACACACGCACACACATACAGACTACAACCATTTTGAAGCTTATATAAATGCTTCTGGGAAGTTGATATTTTTTTATTTGTTTCTTGCCGGAAGTTCGACATCGCCATCAAGCAAACATATTTAAACAAACTTACACTCTCGCATGAATTCTAAACCGGATATTTTGTCGGCTTCCGTTGTTTTCCGCTGGATGTGCGATGTATAAAATACTCGCAGAGTGTAAACTTTGGAAGAAGAACAAGCTTTCAAATCCGGTTGCGATTCGTATGTATTTCAGGACTCAACACAGAAATCTGTGCAAAATCTTTAGTATAAAAAATATTAAATTCATTGTTAAACGATACTAAAGTGAAGAGATTAAAGTACAGTGAAAGTGAATTTGATTTCTTCCAATTAAATTCTTACTCTTAAATAATCCTAAAATGTCTTAAGTGGAAATTATAATTTATTTAAAGTGTACGATAGAACTACAAGTGTAAATTATAATATAAATAATGAAAAGAAAAACTTAACAAACATAAAGAAACAATAAATAAATAATAAAAAATAAGAGTTTATTTTATGATATGGGTTCGGGTCGTAGTGTATATAATATATTCTAGAATAATTCGAATTCTTTAGAGTACTTTTGCCTCACTTTTATGTATCATATCTCGACTCTAAAACGTGTCACTTTTGTGTCACTTCGTATGATGATTTATACATAAATTCTTTTTCTATTAATCAAAGTCAAATTCTATTTCTGAATTCCATTCGTAATATTTTCCTTGGCCTGTATTTCTCTCTTTTGCGGTGTGTCCTTTTCTGTGCTATAGACATACATAAATACAATATATATGTATATATATTCAAATACATACAAAATACATATGTTTGTGGTATCGAGCATAACCAGAAACTAGGCCAGGCCAATCGACAATTCATTAGGAATGCATTTTGACAGGGCAACAAAATGGTGTCTTGTTACCGTTACTGATGTTAAACAACACCTACAAACCTACACACACACACACACACACACACTCTTGATTGACTTTTACAACCATTCTACAGTAGTGGTAACCCATACGTACACACACATCACACTCACTGATAGACACCCATACATTCTCATCAACATCATATCATTTGTAAAACCATCAAATAAACGAATGAAAATTTCGTTATCGTAACAGAAACACTTCGATGCGGGAACAAAAGCGGTTGATTGTAATTTTGTGGCAACGAAGAAGAAGAAGAAGAAGAAGATGATGACAAAGTATTTTATTGTCACTCAAGTTTTGCCGGCCCAGGGCGCTCCGTGTTCTGTAATTTTGTGGTTTCTGTTCGATTTGGTAAAAAGCAAGCACAGCGAATTTCGAAGGATCGATTTTTTTTGACGATTACCTCTTCGGGGTTAAAAAGTCACTTAGTGAAGTCACTTCAATGACAAATAAAAACTGGTGCATTTTAAGGATATCTTCGGATGTCCTCCGAACATCTTCTGATGTTTCTCTGAAGTAACAAAAAGATTCAAAAATTTATTGCAAAAGGAAGGAAGAGGAAATAAAAGAGAAAATGAAAAAAGGACATTTCTACCGAAATTATTGGAGTGTTTTTAATGTTTAACTAATTTTTGCAAAACTTTTTCATTGACTTTTATTTTTATTGAGAGACAAATGTTGGTTGTCGAATTCAGAACAATTTCCGGGCCTTACAACTTCTTTCGTGTGTCCTTTCCAAACGGGTTTCCAAACCGGTTTCCGTGCCTGTCGGAAATTTAAATAAATTCATAGAAAAACCAGCTGCTCACCATCACTCAAGCACAGACATCCGCATACACGATACACAAACAAACACACGAAACACACGAACAAATGGAGGAGAATATGTTGTTGTTGTTTTTGTTGGTTTTGCAGTGACCTGTCCTATCATTCATTTGGTGACTTAATAAAGGTTTTACAACGAAACTTGAACAACTAATTTACAGACGCAGGAGTGTCACGGCGTTGGCACGGCATTCATTTCGCTTTCATACTGTTTTCAACTTTTAACTGAAGGCTGGGCGGGGAACTGGAGGGGGTGGCAGAAAGAATTCTTAGCATTCTTTCTTAAGGATTCTTTGAACTGCCTGCCGTTCATCCTAGCGTCGAACTGAACGCTTGCTCAGGCGGCGTTCGTTTGGTGTGAAGATTTTTATTTGCACTTCAATGGAGAAACAGGAAAGTTTCAAGCTTCGGTGTTATGAGAAAAGAATTCCAGTCATGTGTTGATGCGTTGAACTCTTCTTCTTTTCGTACAAGGAACACAGCGAAATCCAAAGCTAGTCAAAGCAGGCAAACCAACGAAACCCAACGCACACTCAACGAAACCCAACGCACACTCAACATATACTCATTTATTAAAGTTGAACAGGCAAACAGAAGCATTTTCATAAAATGTTTCAACTTCTTTTGCCTCCAACATGTGCCGAAATTGAAAATAAAGGCTTGTCGAAGACAGACAGACAGACAGGGAGAACGACACACAGACGGACAGACGAAATCATTTAGACTAAAAGCACAGAAATTCCCCAAAAGGGCAACCGTTGTCAACGTTTATAACTCACCCCGAATCGCTTGTTTCTCGCTTGATTCGGTCATCATTTTTGGTTGCTTTGCTTTATTATTCGGACATGATTTTATCTCATTCTTAGCCAGCAGGTTTATTAAAGAAATTGAGACGGAGAGACAGAGAGAGAGAGTGAACATGAGAGAGCGAGATGAAGATTGGGCGAAATCTTCCGTACACACGAACCGAAAAAACATTTGAATATATGTACATATCTAATAATGGTTCGTGGAGAATTTAATAGTTGGTTTTCTCCCCTCAATCGAAACGCTTTGCTTTTATGTGGTTTTATAAGGGATTATGGAAGGGGTCGGAAGGGGAGAGCTACACAACCCGTTTCTCTGGCCGTGAACAGTGCCCCATGTTATGCTATGCTGAAAATCCTCACAATAGCCACAAAGTACGAACTGTTTTAGTTTGCGTGGTTTTCGGAGAACCGTTCGAAACCTATACACAGGATTAACATATCAGAGTCTTTATTTTGTGTGGTTATTGTGTTCACATATCGTAGGTATTCCTTACCTTATAGTTACGAGTATACAAGAAGTTTAGGTTATGCATTGCTTCCATTTATCGTGCTGGATTATTTTTGTTCTAATTCAAAGACCATTTGATTTACAGTATATTTTATGGTATACATGTTTGTATTTTATTTGGAACACTTTTTCCCCGTTTTATTACACCGAGCACAGCGAGTCCATGGTTAGATATGGCCGAAAATGCAGCAGCACTTAATTAATACTGTCTGCCAGTGACTACAACTGCAATAATGAAGAGAATGGCAACCGTTCGCTTGCTGGCTCGAGCACGCTGCAGGCGATGGTTTTCCCATTAAAATTTTCACAATAATGGAAACAATAAACACTAAACACTTGAAGCATTTCCAGTCAAATAAAGTATTTATAATTATAGCATGTTGTCGAGTGCCTCGGGGAGTAGAATACAACTGAAAGCTAGTTAAATTGAAGTGCACTTAAGAGAATTAGTTCGGGCAGATTTATACACATGCATCGACTCATCGTCCTTCCTCTGCGTACTTTTTTAAGATTGCGATTTGTGTTTAAAAAAGAAGCCAAAAGCTAAACATTGTGTTCCGAAAGGAAGAACGATATTATAATCATACTATAATATGGAATTATTATTATATTATATTAAAATTATATAAGAATCGCTGTAGAGTACAATATACATATTTAATATTGTATATATTACTATAAAATAAAGTATGCTTGAAGAATCGCTTCTGGTGTTCGAAAGTGTCTTGTTTTTCATTCAAGCAAGTTATAAACAAGCGAAAAATTAAAGCCAGACCATTTTGTGGAGTAAAAATGAGTTCTTTGTGATCGAATGCGATCTTTAGTGAGTGACGATATGTATTCTTTCTTATAAGTTGAAACTGTTTGATAGAAAGATTTGAGCACCTCAGTTTGGCTTGAAAGAAAGCGTTACAATAACACATACTATCCACTTCCACGGAACGTCCCCCTCACACAGCTTGCATATACTATACACGGATGCATCGAGACTCACCTCACCCAACATTTGTGGTTGTCCGCGGAATTCCACTGAACCACCTGATGAGCGTCTCGGCTTTTTCATGTCCAAGCGCAGTATTCCAGGCATCGGTCGTCGCTGACGTTCCTCGCCATGTTCAACTGTAGGAGCAGCCACTGCAACTGCAATCGCATGTGCTCCGGCTCCGGCTCCTGATCCCACTGATACTGTTGTTGTTATTGCTTTAGGTTTCCTTATTGTGGCTGTCCTTGTTGTTGGAGTGTCCACCGCATAATTTTCACCACATGACATTTCGAAGCTATTTGCCAGTCCTGCAGAGGAATTCGACGTCAGTGTAGATGTGGGAGTCGCGAGCTCTTGCTCAGTGGGTGGCTGGCCGAAAGATGTAAGACGACGCCCGAGACGATGAGGATTACGACTGGCTTCTTCGGAGATGGCAGAATCAGGTGATTTCTGCGTAGGTTCGTTCTTACGCATTCTGTCGAGCTGTGCAAATTGTAAGCACAATTTTCAATTATGGATGTTTGTCTTCTCAGGTTCTGGCAGTCCTTAGTTGGTCCGTGCCTGGCAGAAAACACGTCCGTTCTGTAGAATATTCCCGATAAAACTATGCTTCATACAACTGATTATCACTGTCAACAGTTAGCTGTAAAATGTAAAATGTTTCTCCGCAGAATTTCGTAATTGACTCACATGAACCGCAATAATGTGGTCTGCTTACCATTCATACTCGGTGTTGTTATTATATAATAGTTGCTCTGCCTGTCCGTTTCACTGGTAATTGCTACTAGTTGACTCAACGTTGTTGTTGTTGTTCTCAAAGCTTGTCATTTATTCCCGTCAGTCACTCCTTATCACTTTCCCCGGGACGGTAGGTGTGGATCCAAGCCATAAATAGGCGTTACCTAGAGCAAATGCGTGCCAGGTCAAGCTGCAGAGAAGGACATTTTGTCACATTGTCAACTGTTATTGTCCCTTCTGTGACTTGCGGTTGCTGCTGTTGCTTTAGCTGTTGTATACTTTTCAGAGGTGTATTATTGCTCTTCATATTTCATATCTTCCCCTTAAAAACTACAATTTCTTCAAAAATTAAATTAAAAACACGCACGCTTCAGCATACCGTCGACAACACGTTAACATTTTAAATGCTCCTGCCTCGCCTCATCCTCTCCACTCTGTCTCTCAACCTTGCTTACGTCACACACCTTAACGCATGCACTCGCGCCTTGTGTGCTTTTCTACTCCTCTAACAACAGCTTGAAACTGTCAAAACGTTACAATCCATTCAGAAAAGGTTCTCTATTATTCTGATTACTTTCCTCTTACTCCGTGTGGTGCTTTGATCAAGGACGGAGTGAGAAATTGACGAAATATACTATGATAGAAAGCCTGCAATTTAATTGAATAAAAAAATGCCTGGTTCATCAACGCGCTCATATTAATTTTTATTACTTACCCATCATACGTAAGTGTTATATTCAGTTGAATTTTATCGCAAATTTTTTTAATTACTATTTAATGAATTCTATGAAGTGATTTGGTAGATAATACTCATGGATAAACTAAAGGAACGGGATTTAGAACTCGGTCTGCGAATGAAGGTTCGTATTTAGTTGTTCCTGCCAGTGAATATTTTCAAGTTGAACTTACAACATCGACGGAATGAACGTCTCCGGTGTAAGACTCTTCATTTTCTGTCACTTCGGTGTGATGGCTGCAGGCTACGGCGACGGACTGCTTCAAATTACAATGGATCTGCAGCAGGGTGTCGAAGCGCAAACAATTGGATACTATGATCTGAGAGGAAGTTCTCTGCTGAACGGTCTGGTGCTGCAGGATGTTCCTATTATATCGATTGGTGAAGAGACCAGCTCGAAATTAAGGGTACGCGCACACTACAGACATTTTGTCGGCCGATAGTTTGTTTACATTCTTAATCAGCATGGAGTTATGTATATGCAGAGTTCGGAAATGTGCTCTCTTAGAAACACAAACACAATTTTGCTTAGCAGCGCACAAATTAGCTCTAGCTCATAACGATTGTTATGAAATTTTCTCGAATTTATAGATTTACATTTACATACATTTTATTTATGTATATATTCAATGTACCTACCTACCGCCGGCAAAGGGTACGGCAGATAATTTGCAGTCATAATTTGCTTAAATGCAAAATATCCTTACTATACCATAGACCGACTCAGCTGTACAAGAATCATCTGGCCATCTATGGCACACGCTTTCACCATTTAATTGGCATTAATTAAAGCATGTGTATTTCATGAAAAACCAAATTCGAGAAAATTTCATAACAATCGTTCTTACCCAGCCAGTGAAAACAATTAGCACCCCATACACAAATGTATTTTCATTTAATTTCATTTGAATTATTTAAAATCAAATTTTAAATTGGTATTTCAAAAATTATTTGAAATAATTACCGCATCTGCATGATTATTTCAAATAATAATGTTATTTCATTCAATTGCCGAAGCCTTACATACTATAAAAAACTAATTGACTCATACTATAAAAATTAAATACTTTTATAAAATTCTTTTTTAAATTCTTAGCTCGGCCCAATATTGCATTCAACACACAAAAAACGCTAATTCATTGCCTTTACCTACGCACAATACTTTGCCTTGGATATGTTGGCTAACTGCACATCTAGCACGCGCAATTCTGCTTTTTTCGAAGCACAATTCGGCTCTTTTCGTAGCACAATTCTTTTCTTTTTGATAGCACAATTCGGCTCTTTTCGTAGCACAATGCTAGAGCTAATTTGTGTGCTGCATTCTCTCTGTCGGTGCGGTGAAGCAAATGTAAAAGACAAGAGAGGGGCTGAGCTCGGTGTATAATGAAAGTGTGTTTCGTGCTAGCGTTCGTCTCCGAAACACGGAGCTGTGTTGCTCTAGCTAGCTCTGGCACGTCGCTTGTGTTGTGAAATTGAAGTGAAGCGCAGCCGTAAGGGCAGAGCAAGGGAAACGAGACAACACAATCGTTGGAAATGTGCCGAGAAATGTGCTGCTCGCGGTGCGTGCATTCGGAACCCTTGTTATATGGAAGCGCGCACACTACACCGACCCGATATGAACAGACAAAAAAGTTGAATGGGCATCAGCTTTGCGTTCAAACTTTTCTGCGATCAAACGATCGGCCGATAGCTTAATGTGCATGGCAGTCAATTAGAGTGCGCAGACATGCAGATTATTTCTCTTGCCGACATTCGCAAAAAGCGAAAAATTTTTTTCGGCTAATTTAATAATTTATTATGTAGAGTGTTAAATTTTCCAGACAAGACTCTGTCATTGTTCACAGGATCGAAAATATTCAGTCCACTATCGGTTAGTGTGCGCACTCAAGACCAACCCGACAGTTTAGTATGCATAGTGTGCGCGCAAACAACCCAATCCGATCAAACTATTCGCCGACAAAAAGTCTGTAGTGTGCACGTACCCTAAAGAAATATTTCAATTTTCAGTTGTTTTCATTGGATTGAAATTCGAGGACAGGGTTCTATCTGCACTGAGGAAGATTTTGCATCGCTTGCATAGAACGGATATGTTGTTCGTCACGGAGTCTGGGTCCCGAAGATAATTGGATGTGGTATTTGATGGTATTTGAAGAACTTCCCTTAAATTTGTTTGGGTCGACGTCAGAAATTTTGTCCGGCGGGAATGGACCGTTGAACCAGACAAATGTGCCTTGCTAAAAAAAGCTGGTAAATATTTTTTTATATGTACATATACATATGTACCTTAAAACTAAATGTATTTCTAAATATTAGACCATACTTTCAAAACCCATGCGTTTGGTAAAAATTACAACTATTACAATATAGACATGTACTCGTATACTGCACATATTCTTGATTAGCATCACCCTCAAAGTTGATTTGGCCCTGTTCGTCTGTCTGTTTGTAGAAATTACGACTGAGAGACGTTTGCCTCTCGAACAGGGAGAAATCGCTAAATTGGTGGACTTGGCATTAATTATGATATCCTCGACGTAACACTGTAATTCAAAGTTTTTTAAATTAATGATGTCACTTACCTGTCATTTTATGTGTTAGAAAAGAGTTTTCTTTATTAAAAAAAATTATTTATTTCAATGTATTTATTGATATTTATTTTACAAAATCAGAATTTTAAACTAAACACTACAGTTAATTACAATTAATTAGATCTAATTAATAATTTAATTACGTGTTCATTTGTGTTTGCAACTACAGATTATGAGTTCATCTCAGTCTTAATTAATTTATGTAATTTCAATTTTAATTAACATTGAATGCGATGCGACAATAATTAATAATGGATGAGTTGATGAGTCTTAAATAAAATAAATATCAGATTAAAAATAATCAAATAATATTTTAAAGACTCTTGACTCCAGTATTAAGAATTACTAACTTTAGTTGTTTTTATAATATTAGTAGTATTATAAAGGGTAAAATAAAACAACAACGTACATATAATTCATAAAATTTTTCATTGGAAAAATTTCGCTTATGCTCTGCTGTAATCTTATATTTTATATTAACAACAATATAAATATATTTTCTATTAAAATTTCATGATAATCACTATGATGCTGATAATGATTACTATAGAGGTGACAATGATCACTCTTCAGACAAGAGGATGAAATCATAAATAAGACATGAAACACAGACACAAAGAGGAACAAATTTAAAGTAACGCTAAACATGAGCTAAATTTTTTTATTCTCCACTTCCTTTTAACAGATTTATCGCTTACTTGTTCTGTGATATATTTATTTTCTCTTTTCTTAGTTTCTTTAGACTTTTTTATGTTATCCTCGTTGAGATATTAGAATTACAAATGTTTTAAAAGAGAGGATTTATACTATTCTTGGAATGGAAGTGAAAAAGGAAAGAGAAAGAGAGAAAAGGAGATATAGATATATTGACAGCTGATTTCGAAAATTCGATTTTAACTTAAAATTTTTAAGACAAGATGATAAAAGATAAAAATGGCACTCTATGTTTTATAAACAGGAATGGTTTCGATTGAATACCGTAATTTTGTTCTCGAATTTCAGTAAATATTCAAATTCTTAAAAATTTTAACAATAATTTCGAAATCTGTTAAATTTGTTCAAGATTAAAGAAAAAAAAAATTAAACCTAAAACTTAACCTTTAAAATAAAAATACTTTCATTTTTCTATTATTTTGAAAGATGCTTTAATTGTTAAGTTGAAGTTTTTATAGCTAAAAGTTGTTTTTAAAAAGTTTCTTATAAGTCTTGATCTTTCTTTGATCATTGAAAAAAGATAAAAAAAATATAAAAATTCTTGCGATATAAAAAAAATATTCCAATATTAAATTACAGAATTGAATAATTATACAATCTGAGTTGATATTTTTACATTAATAACCTCAAAGTATCAAAAATTGAATCAATATTTGTATATTATTCAGTTTATCGATTCGCTTTTATTGATGTTAAAATGAAGTTCAACTGAAGATTTTTGCAACACTTTTCAACCGAGTCTCAAAATTTTAGGTGTTTTTAAATATCGGACTTATCAAAAATCCTTGTAAATCAATCGTATGTTTGTGTATATGGCGAGTGACGCTTTAATATATCAGTCGATCGGTTATTGAATAATAATAAATTCTATTTTATTCTTCTGTATCTAGACACCTAACTGTATTCATTTAATTAATCGAAATTATTTTCGAAGAATTCAAAGCTTCAATCAATCAATAATCAGTGATGTAGTACTTTTGTAAACTAAAATGAAGAAACTGTTCTTCTATATCAATAAATAAAATTCATTTTCACATTTAAATATAATATATAAAATAAGAAATACAAAAATATTATACAATAAAATTTAATTCAATAAAATGAAAATGTTAAATTAATTGAATATGTACTTAATGTTTATTATTTATTTATGTTTACTTATATTTATATTCGTATTTATTTGTATTTATATTCATATTTATCATTTATATTAATTTATTTGTTCGATTTCATTATCAAATTATTATGATTTCTAATTTTTAAAATTTAAAAATTGGTAAAAAATTGGTTCAATCCGGTTTTAATCAATTTGAAAAGTTAAAAAATCAATTCATGTATATTATAAATGAAATTAAAAATAAATTAAAATGAGAAAATAATTTTTGTTTAAAGATAAAAACCAAAAAAAAACCTAATTAAAAATTGATATTACAGTTGAACCTCGACTATCCGGACCTCCATAAACCGGGTACGTCTTTTAACCGGCATGCTGAGTCGAATAAAATATATCATATAATATAATAATATATAACCTATATAATATATATAATATGTATGTACATGTAGGACCCAAAGTATGCAAGCCTGTTCTTCCAACTGTCATTTGTATGTGTTTCGTTTTTGTTTCAGTTTGAGGGCAGAGTAAGAATAACCATAGCTGAGTGCGGATCGTGGTGTTTGTCGTCTCTTAGAGATCAGTCTAGAGTTCAACTCTGTTAAATTAATTAAACCTTTTTCATTACTGTTAATAATAAAACAAATTTGTGAATAAGTTTCTCATTACTGTTAATAAATAAACAATTGTATTGTATTGTTAGTATTAAAACTTCAAATACAAAGAAACACGAAGATTAAATTTGTATTAACTACATACATATATATAGGAGTATATTTTATGTAAATAAAGATAATTTAGTTTAAAATTCAAAAGTGTAACTGTCTAAGCAACGGGTATGTCACAATCGGTTGAGCAGATTAAGAGCTCGACCACAGGTACTGGTAGTAGAGGAGGAAAAGAGACAACAGTCACTTCACATGCCGACACTCAGAATACCAGCGTGTATAAAAGGCGGGAGAGACTCACCAAGAGAAATGGGATGACTCGTTCGGTTAAAGTCGTTCTTAGAGAGGCGTTCTTGGATAATTGGTTTGGACAATCATTCTTCAGCAAAACTACAGCGCAGACGTCAGTAGAGTTAAATCGTGGCCGACATCAGCTGAGCCACAACCTCGGCAGAGCTACCACGTCAACAGTTGCATCAGTCGCTCCGCTTGTCGAGTTGCACTCTCGCGACCAGTGACCAACCGAAACGTCGCTTCAATAATACATATATATTGATATTACATTTAGTTAACTAGGAAATATATTAGATTATAACATTTTGTAATTCTATATTATATAATAAAAAAAAAAAATTGAAATAAAAGAGTCAAATCTAACACAAAATGTTGAAAGCATTCTCGTCCTACACAATAAATATCTTGACGGATTCTGGACTTGGGTGAGTCATATACCCACGAGAAAGATTCGTTAAGATATTCATCGAAGAAACACCTACGTATGTATATGTATTTCAATAATAACTAATAGGTTATGGGCCCAGCACACTTCCACTGAGCAACGTAAAACATAAACAGGATTTAAGAACGCCCGAAGGGAACAGTAAAATAAGTTTAGTGAGTGTAAACATAGAAGCACTCGAAAAGGATAATTTCGATACTTGGAAAATCCAAGTCGAAGCTATTCTCATAAGAGATGGACGTTGTAACTACACAAATGGACGCCCGAAAAAATCGTCGATTGGGAAGCTGAAGACGCGAAAGCAAGATCTGATTTGATCTTTGCAATATCTCCACCGGAGTTAAAGCAAATTAAAAATAATAATTTTAATAAAAAGCAAATAATAATAATAATTTTTTAAACATAGTCGACAAAATAGAAGAAATGGAACTGAAAATAATAATAATGGAACTCAAATAAAGTTTTGAGGTAGATTTCAACAGAAAGTGACCGATGGTGCCTGGACTAAGGCGCATCATCACACATGTGTTTCGAGAAAAGCAAATTTCAAAACTTGGAACCTGCAGAAGTAACTATACTCAACTTGGCCAACACAGAGTAGCAGAGAGTGGCACAATAAGGTTTCAAACTAAGAAATATTTGAATAATAGGAGTATTTAAACCAAATAAATCAATGACAATTTGATCAAAAACGTTTACACTGCTTGGCGCCGCGTTTAACTATCTCGACTGAGGAAAGATATGGATTACAGTGAAAATTTTGCTCTAGTCGCGAGCACCTAAATGGACCTAAAACCTAAAATAGACGCTGAAGTCGGACCTAATGTCTTGCGATGCGAAAGACACTTTTTCCGAACGGGAATACTTCAACATTGATGCGTTGATGTCTATCATTAATGACACACCCACGCTTACAGTGTTCCACCAGATAATATTGAACGAAAACTACGGTGAATTCGACATCGAAGTCCATCGAGTGCTTATCTTAATAGAGACATCGAAGAGACAATTTTTATGAAAATCCCAAACGAATTAAAAGAAATTATTAAAAAGGGCGAAATTAAGAGATATTCTGCCGATAAAGTCTATATGATTAAAAAGGCGATTTGAAGCAGTCATTATTTACCGAACAAACTTTTTGAGTCATTAAACATAGATAAGTGAGGTAAACGTATTTTTTCCCTATACATAATGTGCATTATACATATGGGGAGTTTCCAAATTTTTACATTTATTGTATAAGTAAAGTTTGATCTCTTAACACGTATTTTTGTGAAAATGGCGAGCCCAAAAAAACAAATAGCGGAAAAAGGGAAACATTGGGTAAGAGATCTCTTTCCATAAAGGATAAATTAGAAGTGATGAACGACTATCGCTAAACCACAAAACCGTTAAATTATTGCCAAAAAAATATGGGGTTGGTACAGTGGCGGATTTCTAAATAGGCTAGCTAAGCTATTGCCTACGGCGGGACTTCATATATGTACATACATAATTTTATTACCTATTTTTAGTTTTGTAAGAAATGCGGGCGGCGGCGATTTGACTTAGCCTATAGGCGGCGCATTTGTAAGTCCGCCTCTGGGTTGGTAGAGAAACTATCTACGATTTAGTTTTTTCCCTATAATGTGCATTATACATATGGGGCATTATACAAATATTTAAATAATACGAGTATTTAAACCAAATAAATCACTGATATTTTGATCAAAAAGGTTTACACTGCTTGGCGCCGCGTTTAACTATCTCGACTGAGGAAAGATATGGATTACAGTGAAAATTTTGCTCTAGTCGCGAGCACCTAAATGGACCTAAAACCTAAAATAGGCGCTGAAGTCGGACCTAATGTCTTGCGATGCGAAAGACACTTTTTCCGAACGGGAATGCTTCAACATTGATGCGTTGATGTCTATCATTAATGACACACCCACGCTTACAGTGTTCCACCAGATAATATTGGACGAAAACTACGGTGAATTCGACATCGAAGTCCATCGAGTGCTTATCTTAATAGAGACATCGAAGAGACAATTTTTATGAAAATCCCAAACGAATTAAAAGAAACTATTAAAAAGAACGAAATTAAGAGATATTCTGCGGATAAAGTCTTTATGATTAAAAAAGCGATTTGAAGCAGTCAGGGCAGTGGTAAAAGAAGTTTGACGAGAGATTAAGGCAGCTAGGGCTTAAACCATTAGAATCTGACCAATGCGTTTATATGTACAAGAAAGCTGCCGACAGCGTACTTGTTGCATTCTATGTGGATGATATAATTTCAAATTTGATTTCTTGAAATGAAATTTATTATTTAAATAATACGAGTATTTAAACCAAATAAATCACTGACAATTTGATCAAAACGGTTTACATAAAATTTTTCGTTCGGCGACCCGGATTCGTTAGTTTTTTCGTTAACAGATGGCTTCCAAAGCCCACGTGAAAGATTCGTTACAATATTCATCGAAGTAACACCTACGTATGTATATGTATTTCTATAATAACTAATAGGTTATGGGCCCAGCACGCTTCCACTGAGCAACGTAAAACATAAACCCGATTTAAGAACGCCCGAAGGGAACAGTAAAATAAGTTTAGTGAGTGTAAACATAGAAGCACTCGGAAAGGATAATTTCGATACTTGGAAAATCCAAGTCGAAGCTATTCTCATAAGAGATGGACGATGTAACTACATAAATGGACGCCCGAAAAAATCGTCGAATGGGAAGCTGAAGACGCGAAAGCAAGATCTGATTTAACCTTTGCAATATCTCTACCGGAAATATTTTTTAAGCAGTAGAAGAAGTTATAATTGAAATACCTGCTGATTTTTTAACAAGAGGTTTACCTTTTTAAAAGCCTACAAATTGTGAAACAAAACTTGGCATAAGCCTTAAGAAAATTCAAAACAGATGCAGTATGAGAAATGCGATTCTTGGAGAAGTGTTGGAAAGTAACAAATTTATAAACATTCAATACTGTGGTCGTTTTTAATTTATATATAATTTATAAAATATAATTAATTGTTTTTAGGCCTTTTTGAAGACTACAAACTTTAAAACAAAACTAGCCATAAGCCTACATACAGTATGGGAAATGCAATTCGTGGGGAAGTGTTGGAAAATAAAATATAATTCACGTTTCATGTTTTGTCATATGAAAAATTTAAAAATATTTTTTCATACGATACTGAAATATTTGTTGTTCTAATAGAATATTCATCGAAGAAACACCTATGTATTTCTATAATAACCAATACTATTTATACTATTTACCGAACAAACTTTTTGAGTCATTAAACATAGATAAGTGAGGTTCCAAATTTTTGCATTTATTGTATAAGTAAAGTTTGATCTCTTAACACGTATTTTTGTGAAAATGGCGAGGCAAAAAAAACAAATCGCGGAAAAAGGGAAACATTGGGGAAGAGATCTCTTTCCATAAAGGATAAATTAGAAGTGATGAACGACTATCGCTAAACCACAAAACCGTTAAATTATTGCCAAAAAAATATGGGGTTGGTACAGTGGCGGATTTCTAAATAGGCTAGCTAAGCTATTGCCTACGGCGGGACTTCATATATGTACATACATAATTTTATTACCTATTTTTAGTTTTGTAAGAAATGCGGGCGGCGGCGATTTGACTTAGCCTATAGGCGGCGCATTTGTAAGTCCGCCTCTGGGTTGGTAGAGAAACTATCTACGATTTAGTTTTTTCCCTATAATGTGCATTATACATATGGGGCATTATACAAATATTTAAATAATACGAGTATTTAAACCAAATAAATCACTGATATTTTGATCAAAAAGGTTTACACTGCTTGGCGCCGCGTTTAACTATCTCGACTGAGGAAAGATATGGATTACAGTGAAAATTTTGCTCTAGTCGCGAGCACCTAAATGGACCTAAAACCTAAAATAGGCGCTGAAGTCGGACCTAATGTCTTGCGATGCGAAAGACACTTTTTCCGAACGGGAATGCTTCAACATTGATGCGTTGATGTCTATCATTAATGACACACCCACGCTTACAGTGTTCCACCAGATAATATTGGACGAAAACTACGGTGAATTCGACATCGAAGTCCATCGAGTGCTTATCTTAATAGAGACATCGAAGAGACAATTTTTATGAAAATCCCAAACGAATTAAAAGAAACTATTAAAAAGAACGAAATTAAGAGATATTCTGCGGATAAAGTCTTTATGATTAAAAAAGCGATTTGAAGCAGTCAGGGCAGTGGTAAAAGAAGTTTGACGAGAGATTAAGGCAGCTAGGGCTTAAACCATTAGAATCTGACCAATGCGTTTATATGTACAAGAAAGCTGCCGACAGCGTACTTGTTGCATTCTATGTGGATGATATAATTTCAAATTTGATTTCTTGAAATAAAATTTATTATTTAAATAATACGAGTATTTAAACCAAATAAATCACTGACAATTTGATCAAAACGGTTTACATAAAATTTTTCGTTCGGCGACCCGGATTCGTTAGTTTTTTCGTTAACAGATGGCTTCCAAAGCCCACGTGAAAGATTCGTTACAATATTCATCGAAGTAACACCTACGTATGTATATGTATTTCTATAATAACTAATAGGTTATGGGCCCAGCACGCTTCCACTGAGCAACGTAAAACATAAACCCGATTTAAGAACGCCCGAAGGGAACAGTAAAATAAGTTTAGTGAGTGTAAACATAGAAGCACTCGGAAAGGATAATTTCGATACTTGGAAAATCCAAGTCAAAGCTATTCTCATAAGAGATGGACGATGTAACTACATAAATGGACGCCCGAAAAAATCGTCGAATGGGAAGCTGAAGACGCGAAAGCAAGATCTGATTTAACCTTTGCAATATCTCTACCGGAAATATTTTTTAAGCAGTAGAAGAAGTTATAATTGAAATACCTGCTGATTTTTTAACAAGAGGTTTACCTTTTTAAAAGCCTACAAATTGTGAAACAAAACTTGGCATAAGCCTTAAGAAAATTCAAAACAGATGCAGTATGAGAAATGCGATTCTTGGAGAAGTGTTGGAAAGTAACAAATTTATAAACATTCAATACTGTGGTCGTTTTTAATTTATATATAATTTATAAAATATAATTAATTGTTTTTAGGCCTTTTTGAAGACTACAAACTTTAAAACAAAACTAGCCATAAGCCTACATACAGTATGGGAAATGCAATTCGTGGGGAAGTGTTGGAAAATAAAATATAATTCACGTTTCATGTTTTGTCATATGAAAAATTTAAAAATATTTTTTCATACGATACTGAAATATTTGTTGTTCTAATAGAATATTCATCGAAGAAACACCTATGTATTTCTATAATAACCAATACTATTTATACTATTTACCGAACAAACTTTTTGAGTCATTAAACATAGATAAGTGAGGTTCCAAATTTTTGCATTTATTGTATAAGTAAAGTTTGATCTCTTAACACGTATTTTTGTGAAAATGGCGAGGCAAAAAAAACAAATCGCGGAAAAAGGGAAACATTGGGGAAGAGATCTCTTTCCATAAAGGATAAATTAGAAGTGATGAACGACTATCGCTAAACCACAAAACCGTTAAATTATTGCCAAAAAAATATGGGGTTGGTACAGTGGCGGATTTCTAAATAGGCTAGCTAAGCTATTGCCTACGGCGGGACTTCATATATGTACATACATAATTTTATTACCTATTTTTAGTTTTGTAAGAAATGCGGGCGGCGGCGATTTGACTTAGCCTATAGGCGGCGCATTTGTAAGTCCGCCTCTGGGTTGGTAGAGAAACTATCTACGATTTAGTTTTTTCCCTATAATGTGCATTATACATATGGGGCATTATACAAATATTTAAATAATACGAGTATTTAAACCAAATAAATCACTGATATTTTGATCAAAAAAGTTTACACTGCTTGGCGCCGCGTTTAACTATCTCGACTGAGGAAAGATATGGATTACAGTGAAAATTTTGCTCTAGTCGCGAGCACCTAAATGGACCTAAAACCTAAAATAGGCGCTGAAGTCGGACCTAATGTCTTGCGATGCGAAAGACACTTTTTCCGAACGGGAATGCTTCAACATTGATGCGTTGATGTCTATCATTAATGACACACCCACGCTTACAGTGTTCCACCAGATAATATTGGACGAAAACTACGGTGAATTCGACATCGAAGTCCATCGAGTGCTTATCTTAATAGAGACATCGAAGAGACAATTTTTATGAAAATCCCAAACGAATTAAAAGAAACTATTAAAAAGAACGAAATTAAGAGATATTCTGCGGATAAAGTCTTTATGATTAAAAAAGCGATTTGAAGCAGTCAGGGCAGTGGTAAAAGAAGTTTGACGAGAGATTAAGGCAGCTAGGGCTTAAACCATTAGAATCTGACCAATGCGTTTATATGTACAAGAAAGCTGCCGACAGCGTACTTGTTGCATTCTATGTGGATGATATAATTTCAAATTTGATTTCTTGAAATGAAATTTATTATTTAAATAATACGAGTATTTAAACCAAATAAATCACTGACAATTTGATCAAAACGGTTTACATAAAATTTTTCGTTCGGCGACCCGGATTCGTTAGTTTTTTCGTTAACAGATGGCTTCCAAAGCCCACGTGAAAGATTCGTTACAATATTCATCGAAGTAACACCTACGTATGTATATGTATTTCTATAATAACTAATAGGTTATGGGCCCAGCACGCTTCCACTGAGCAACGTAAAACATAAACCCGATTTAAGAACGCCCGAAGGGAACAGTAAAATAAGTTTAGTGAGTGTAAACATAGAAGCACTCGGAAAGGATAATTTCGATACTTGGAAAATCCAAGTCAAAGCTATTCTCATAAGAGATGGACGATGTAACTACATAAATGGACGCCCGAAAAAATCGTCGAATGGGAAGCTGAAGACGCGAAAGCAAGATCTGATTTAACCTTTGCAATATCTCTACCGGAAATATTTTTTAAGCAGTAGAAGAAGTTATAATTGAAATACCTGCTGATTTTTTAACAAGAGGTTTACCTTTTTAAAAGCCTACAAATTGTGAAACAAAACTTGGCATAAGCCTTAAGAAAATTCAAAACAGATGCAGTATGAGAAATGCGATTCTTGGAGAAGTGTTGGAAAGTAACAAATTTATAAACATTCAATACTGTGGTCGTTTTTAATTTATATATAATTTATAAAATATAATTAATTGTTTTTAGGCCTTTTTGAAGACTACAAACTTTAAAACAAAACTAGCCATAAGCCTACATACAGTATGGGAAATGCAATTCGTGGGGAAGTGTTGGAAAATAAAATATAATTCACGTTTCATGTTTTGTCATATGAAAAATTTAAAAATATTTTTTCATACGATACTGAAATATTTGTTGTTCTAATAGAATATTCATCGAAGAAACACCTATGTATTTCTATAATAACCAATACTATTTATACTATTTACCGAACAAACTTTTTGAGTCATTAAACATAGATAAGTGAGGTTCCAAATTTTTGCATTTATTGTATAAGTAAAGTTTGATCTCTTAACACGTATTTTTGTGAAAATGGCGAGGCAAAAAAAACAAATCGCGGAAAAAGGGAAACATTGGGGAAGAGATCTCTTTCCATAAAGGATAAATTAGAAGTGATGAACGACTATCGCTAAACCACAAAACCGTTAAATTATTGCCAAAAAAATATGGGGTTGGTACAGTGGCGGATTTCTAAATAGGCTAGCTAAGCTATTGCCTACGGCGGGACTTCATATATGTACATACATAATTTTATTACCTATTTTTAGTTTTGTAAGAAATGCGGGCGGCGGCGATTTGACTTAGCCTATAGGCGGCGCATTTGTAAGTCCGCCTCTGGGTTGGTAGAGAAACTATCTACGATTTAGTTTTTTCCCTATAATGTGCATTATACATATGGGGCATTATACAAATATTTAAATAATACGAGTATTTAAACCAAATAAATCACTGATATTTTGATCAAAAAGGTTTACACTGCTTGGCGCCGCGTTTAACTATCTCGACTGAGGAAAGATATGGATTACAGTGAAAATTTTGCTCTAGTCGCGAGCACCTAAATGGACCTAAAACCTAAAATAGGCGCTGAAGTCGGACCTAATGTCTTGCGATGCGAAAGACACTTTTTCCGAACGGGAATGCTTCAACATTGATGCGTTGATGTCTATCATTAATGACACACCCACGCTTACAGTGTTCCACCAGATAATATTGGACGAAAACTACGGTGAATTCGACATCGAAGTCCATCGAGTGCTTATCTTAATAGAGACATCGAAGAGACAATTTTTATGAAAATCCCAAACGAATTAAAAGAAACTATTAAAAAGAACGAAATTAAGAGATATTCTGCGGATAAAGTCTTTATGATTAAAAAAGCGATTTGAAGCAGTCAGGGCAGTGGTAAAAGAAGTTTGACGAGAGATTAAGGCAGCTAGGGCTTAAACCATTAGAATCTGACCAATGCGTTTATATGTACAAGAAAGCTGCCGACAGCGTACTTGTTGCATTCTATGTGGATGATATAATTTCAAATTTGATTTCTTGAAATAAAATTTATTATTTAAATAATACGAGTATTTAAACCAAATAAATCACTGACAATTTGATCAAAACGGTTTACATAAAATTTTTCGTTCAGCGACCCGGATTCGTTAGTTTTTTCGTTAACAGATGGCTTCCAAAGCCCACGTGAAAGATTCGTTACAATATTCATCGAAGTAACACCTACGTATGTATATGTATTTCTATAATAACTAATAGGTTATGGGCCCAGCACGCTTCCACTGAGCAACGTAAAACATAAACCCGATTTAAGAACGCCCGAAGGGAACAGTAAAATAAGTTTAGTGAGTGTAAACATAGAAGCACTCGGAAAGGATAATTTCGATACTTGGAAAATCCAAGTCGAAGCTATTCTCATAAGAGATGGACGATGTAACTACATAAATGGACGCCCGAAAAAATCGTCGAATGGGAAGCTGAAGACGCGAAAGCAAGATCTGATTTAACCTTTGCAATATCTCTACCGGAAATATTTTTTAAGCAGTAGAAGAAGTTATAATTGAAATACCTGCTGATTTTTTAACAAGAGGTTTACCTTTTTAAAAGCCTACAAATTGTGAAACAAAACTTGGCATAAGCCTTAAGAAAATTCAAAACAGATGCAGTATGAGAAATGCGATTCTTGGAGAAGTGTTGGAAAGTAACAAATTTATAAACATTCAATACTGTGGTAGTTTTTACTTTATATATAATTTATAAAATATAATTAATTGTTTTTAGGCCTTTATAAAGACTACAAACTTTGAAACAAAACTAGCCATAAGCCTTATTAGTAAAATTTAAAATACATACATTATGGGAAATGCAGTAGTAGTAGTATTATACATTTATTGTAATTCAAATTAAAATAAACGTTTAAGTAGCACTAGTGGCTAGGCTATCGGCTTTGGACCAAAAATTAATTCAGAGAGTTACAATCTTTTACATTATTTACTAAGTTACGAATTTTTACAATATTTATCATAATAATAATATATAAACATTCATTAAATACAGTTCTGTATATTTAAATTACAGAGAAAGTTGAAAATTATATTTACATTGGAGTCAGTTGGGTGGGATAAAATTGAGGAAGGTGAAGTGTTGGGGAAGAGAGTGGATCGTAGGTTAGATAGTGAGGGGCAAATATCAAGGAAAATGCAATTCGTGGGGAAGTGTTGGAAAATAAAATATAATTAACGTTTCATGTTTTGTCATATGAAAAATTGAAAAATATTTTTTCATACGATACTGAAATATTTGTTGTTCTAATAGAATATTCATCGAAGAAACACCTATGTATTTCTATAATAACCAATACTATTTATACTATTTACCGAACAAACTTTTTGAGTCATTAAACATAGATAAGTGAGGTTCCAAATTTTTGCATTCATTGTATAAGTAAAGTTTGATCTCTTAACACGTATTTTTGTGAAAATGGCGAGGCAAAAAAAACAAATCGCGGAAAAAGGGAAACATTGGGGAAGAGATCTCTTTCCATAAAGGATAAATTAGAAGTGATGAACGACTATCGCGAAACCACAAAACCGTTAAATTATTGCCAAAAAAATATGGGGTTGGTACAGTGGCGGATTTCTAAATAGGCTAGCTAAGCTATTGCCTACGGCGGGACTTCATATATGTACATACATAATTTTATTACCTATTTTTAGTTTTGTAAGAAATGCGGGCGGCGGCGATTTGACTTAGCCTATAGGCGGCGCATTTGTAAGTCCGCCTCTGGGTTGGTAGAGAAACTATCTACGATTTAGTTTTTTCCCTATAATGTGCATTATACATATGGGGGCATTTTACAAATATTTAAATAATACGAGTATTTAAACCAAATAAATCACTGATATTTTTATCAAAAAGGTTTACACTGCTTGGCGCCGCGTTTAACTATCTCGACTGAGGAAAGATATAGATTACAGTGAAAATTTTGCTCTAGTCGCGAGAATTGAATCTATACGAAACATAATGGTTATTTCTGCACAATTGGAGCTCGAAGTTCATCAGCTAGATTTCGTGAGTGCTTATCTTAATGGAGACTTCAAAGAGGCAATTTTCATGAAAATTCCAAACGAATTAAAAGAAATTATTAAAAAGGACGAAATTAAGAGATATTCTGCCGATAAAGTCTATATGATTAAAAAGGCGATTTGAAGCAGTCATTATTTACCGAACAAACTTTTTGAGTCATTAAACATAGATAAGTGAGGTAAACGTATTTTTTCCCTATACATAATGTGCATTATACATATGGGGAGTTTCCAAATTTTTACATTTATTGTATAAGTAAAGTTTGATCTCTTAACACGTATTTTTGTGAAAATGGCGGGACCAAAAAAACAAATCGCGGAAAAAGGGAAACATTGGGTATGAGATCTCTTTCCATAAAGGATAAATTAGAAGTGATGAACGACTATCGCTAAACCACAAAACCGTTAAATTATTGCCAAAAAAATATGGGGTTGGTACAGTGGCGGATTTCTAAATAGGCTAGCTAGGCTATTGCTTACGGCGGGACTTCATATATGTACATACATAATTTTATTACCTATTTTTAGTTTTGTAAGAAATGCGGGCGGCGGCGATTTGACTTAGCCTATAGGCGGCGCATTTGTAAGTCCGCCTCTGGGTTGGTAGAGAAACTATCTACGATTTAGTTTTTTCCCTATAATGTGCATTATACATATGGGTCATTATACAAATATTTAAATAATACGAGTATTTAAACCAAATAAATCACTGATATTTTGATCAAAAAGGTTTACACTGCTTGGCGCCGCGTTTAACTATCTCGACTGAGGAAAGATATGGATTACAGTGAAAATTTTGCTCTAGTCGCGAGCACCTAAATGGACCTAAAACCTAAAATGGACGCTGAAGTCGGACCTAATGTCTTGCGATGCGAAAGACACTTTTCCGAACGGGAATGCTTCAACATTGATGCGTTGATGTCTATCATTAATGACACACCCACGCTTACAGTGTTCCACCAGATAATATTGGACGAAAACTACGGTGAATTCGACATCGAAGTCCATCGAGTGCTTATCTTAATAGAGACATCGAAGAGACAATTTTTATGAAAATCCCAAACGAATTAAAAGAAACTATTAAAAAGAACGAAATTAAGAGATATTCTGCGGATAAAGTCTTTATGATTAAAAAGGCGATTTGAAGCAGTCAGGGCGACAGTGGTAAAAGAAGTTTGACGAGAGATTAAGGCAGCTAGGGCTTAAACCATTAGAATCTGACCAATGCGTTTATATGTACAAGAAAGCTGCCGACAGCGTACTTGTTGCATTCTATGTGGATGATTTAATTTCAAATTTGATTTCTTGAAATAAAATTTATTATTTAAATAATACGAGTATTTAAACCAAATAAATCACTGACAATTTGATCAAAACGGTTTACATAAAATTTTTCGTTCGGCGACCCGGATTCGTTATTTTTTTTCGTTAACAGTAACTTCTTGTTTTTTTTTTCTTGGCGGCTTTGGAAGCCATCTGAGTATAATGCAGCTTCTGATGCTTGAGCAGCTATTCACTGCTTGGCGTCGCGTTTAACTATATCGAATGAGAAAAGACCGACTCTTCTCTGTCGGAACTCGTGCAGAAAATTAAGTAAGGATTTCGCCTAATGGCTCCGGATGCTGGTAGATGGCGTGCAGTAGCATTGGACGAGTGCATCGTGGAACACTTTTTCGGGGTGTGCGAAATCGTAGACTGTTTTGAATGAAAGATCTAGGACTACTAAATTTTTGTCTGGGAATAGAATTTAAGCAGAATTCAAATAAAAAAATAACAATGAATCAAAGTTCGTAAGAAATATTTTAAGACGTTTCAACATGCAAGCCAGTTGCAACACTATGTTTTATTATGTTTATGTTTTTTTTCCTATAATGTGCATTATACATATGGGAGATTTCCAAATTTTTATTATTTTATCATAGACATGGTTAAAGGTAAGAAAATGTGTTTAAGTAAAATTCTGAAGGATTCCTAATATGGAACAATACGCCCACACTGACCCAGGCTATACAGGCTAGTAGTGTACTGTTAGGATTCCCAGGCAACTATAATTGTCCAGGTATTTCAGAGCCAGACCTGGAGCAACTTTATCATATAAAAGCTTATTTGCTCAAAGAAGACTGAAAGGCTAAAAAGAAAAGACAGACTATCTTGAGAGAATATTTTAAATAAATGCAGATATTTTATAAAATAATATAAGATATCAGCTTTGCCCCAGTGCGCTTAACTACCCAAAAAAATAAATTTAATTACTATTATATAATAATTTAAGTTCACTTTGCATTGACGAAATTGTTGGATTACGATTATTGTTTTATGTTTTGTTCAATCAATAAATATAAAAATTTACGAAGGGAAAAGCGCATGGGGTGTCCTCCACAATACATCACAATCGAATGTGGAAAGTGAAACAGAATACATACTGTTTTCACATGCATATGTGAAGGGGGCAGCGAAGTACTCCGCGTCCTATACACTTATGGCTAAATGTAAAGTCAAAGCTGGATGTAGAATCGAGTCGATACGGCACACAAAATCATTAGGACATCATCGATGATGTTATGATGATGTTTACCACTGGGAAAATAATTCTAATAAAATGTCCATCAGAGAAACATCTACATATTTCTTTCATAACCAATAGAAATCCATTTTTTTTGTTTTCTTGCGTCACACCCATGGGATTTCTTGAAACTATGCTATTACATCGGCCGACTGGCTCTCGAGTTTTAGTGTTTTGTAAGACACAGGCAAACACTCATTTTTATATACTAGATTTATATATACATTCATATGTATGTGTGTATATGAACAGACGCAGATTCACATAATCTTATTAAAAATAAATCATAATAATAAAGTATAAAATTTTGTATATTAAAATAGCCCGGTACGTGGCATCCCGAATAATGGAGGTTAAACTCTATTTAAAAATAAATTCAATTTAAAATGTCGGTTTATCATTAAAACAAAAAAAAATTATTCTCAACTAAAAATAATATTGATGATTAAACCCGTTTCTTATTCCGTTTGTCGTTTCTTAAACTAAATGAATTATTAGTTGCTTATAAAAAATTAAAATCGAGTCGTGTCGCGTTAAAATCGCTTTATATGAATACGATAAAAATGCCTGCAAAAACTGCACTTCACTAAAATTTAACTTAATCTTGTAATACGAAAACCTTTTTCAAACTTTCAAGTCATCAACTCAGCATTATTTCGGTGTAACGGAGTGAGGGAGGGTTCTCTGGCGATACACATCAAAACGTGGTTACTTTGCCCAAACGCATGCCGAGCAGCTTTCGTCGCTTCCTGGCACTCAGTTTTGTCCATATGGTGCTGCTGCCCTCAACCAAAAGGAACTCGTCACACAAATCATCCGTTTCTTTGGCTATGTTGTAGTTGTTATGATCCTCGCCGTTGTACTTCTCGGAACGTGAATCGCCCGAAACGAAGCCGCTTTCGGGACGTGACAGCGATGCGGTGTTCCAGGGGAATTGCTGGAACCAACGAGCCACCTTAGCTGTCGATGAAAGCTGTCAAGAATAGAGGGAGGAGGGGGAGGGTAGAGGAAAGAAAGAAAAATGAAAGAAATAATGATAATGAAAAAAGGAAATTAAATGAAAGAAAAATACAATATAAAAGCCATCCGAAACACAAAACATGGTTGGCAACGATTAATTTTGAATTGATAGAGTACCATTGTATCACTCCTTATCCTTCCTACGGCTAGCAGGCGAGTGAGGGGGGGGGGAGGCGTTAGACGGCTTTTAAGAGTTCGGTTACATTTTCGCTGATGTGAAAAAAAGGGGGAAATGGTTCAAAAACAGTTTATCGGATAACCTCAACGGTACATCAGACGGTGTCATTGTGACAGTGAAAGGATATGGACGAGTAAGTGTGAGTGTTTTTGTGTGCAAGTCTGTGCTTGGATGTGTGTCGTATGTGTGCTTTATTGTGCTCTCTCTGTTTGTCGAAGAACTTGATTAATGTTTGCCATTCGATTTCATTTTCCGGTCCTTTTTGTGTACATCTCGCCGAAGGATTATAGGAACGTTTAAAAAAGGATCAAAAGGATATGATTTTGGCTGCAGCAATTCTTAATATATGAGACAAAGTTATTAATATTTATGACGGTTTCATATGTATTTGTAAAGGAAGATAAAGACGAATGCTCGGAGTTGAAATTGATGCGCTTTTTTATTGCATTTTCATCCTTTTCTATTCTTTCGTAGTTTTTTCCATTTTACGCTATTAAATGTTTTTTTTCTTAATTTTATGAATTGAGTCAAAAATATTAGAATTTTAGATATTAAATTAAATTAAATGAAATTTATAGAAAATAAAAACCCCAATTAAAACGCAAAGCATATTAATAAAAAAAAGAAAATATTAAAATCTATAAAAATGTTCAAAAGTGGCAATTTAAATTTTCTTGAACGTGAACAAGTTATTAAATTTTTAAAAGAGATTTAAAATTTTTAAACATTTCCTTTAAGTATATACAAAGCAATGTAATATTTATCCTTGCCTATAGCTTTTCTTATCTGTTGCTATTCTTATCGATCGCTATACTTATTTACCGCTATCCTTACCTATTCTATCCTTATCTATCTCCATCTTCATCCATCACTAGTCTTATCTATATTTATCCTTAGATCTTAACTTTAATCTTCTCTAAATTGGATGTGATTGGATTCAGCTTTTATTGCAAAAGGAAGATTCTATGTTAATCCGTATCAATTGCATTCATTTATTCGCAGAGGCTTTCTATGTGGAGGGGAGGAGAAGCGAGAGAGAGAGAGAGAGTTGCAAGTCGGTGTTCGTTCGTGTGTGCAACTCGCGAGGCTTCACAACATTAAGTTTAATTGCAACACATCGAAAAATCTTTCCGAAAGCCGCGTAAATTTTACAGAGCTTCGGAGTATGTTATTTAAAATGTAATAAAAATAATGGAAATTGTTTGAATTGAACATGAAATTCAATGAAATTTACACACTTCACTTAACACAGTATCTGTCGATAACTCGCACTCTGTCTCTCTTTCTCTCTATCTCTGTGTATCTCTGTATCTCTCTTCCTCCCCTCCCTCTGTCTCTCCCTCTCTCTCTCTCTCTGTATCCCTCCTTCTCTCCCTTTCGATCTGTTTGACTTCATGCAACCATAAAAAAATTTTACTATAAATTACGCGAATGTTAACTGCAATTATAAGACATACAATGTATGTATATATTGTACATACACATATGTATTATATTCATTATATGGATGTATGTTGTATATGGATGTTTGTGGTGGTGTATTCGTTTATTTAAACGCCTGAACTTCAGTAAAAAATCAAATTAAATTACGCACATGTTAACCAATGAAAAACCATCAACGAACATTACTCACTCACACACACACACGTACACATACATATTCGTGTCATCTGCCTCTATCTGCCATCCCTTTCTTTCTTCCTTCCGTCCTTCCTTTCGTTCGCTTTTCCTTTTATAATATTTCCGCTTCCGATCAATTTACTGCAATTTGTTTATTTATTTTTATACCCTACACTCGAAGGGTGCCTATGTATGTATATATTCACTTCATTGAACCGTTTGTAACGCATTGAAGGGGGTGTGGCATGTGTGGAAAAGTATATATGTACACATACTTGATCAGTATCAACCCCTGAGAAGTTTGAGCCACTTCACATCATCCATATTCCTGGAAATCTCCATTCGAGGAGAATCAATAAGTATGAAGTATGGCACGAATATTCTAAGCCGCTCTTTGGTATTGAAATTGGATAAATCGGAGTAGTGCCACACCTACTTTTTATAGCAAATATGAATTCAAACGTGTTTATATTATAGATCAGTTTCTAAATTTGTAGAGTGAATTTGAAGCTGAAATTTTTTTCCAGAGTGCATCACCTTACATTAAAATACACTTTACGAAAATGGGCGTGGTCCACCCGCTGGTGACAGAAATTAAGATAACAAAAGAATGTGAGTAGAAGCATTATGAAAAGAAAGAAATCGGCCAAAATATGGGTGTGATCCGCCCACTGAATTGAGCTATTTATATCTCCATCCTACGAGTGTAGGGTACATGAGCTTCGTCCAGGCCGCTTTTTAACACTTTTTCTGGTTTATTTTTATTTTATATCCGCTTGAGTTAAATTTTAATATTATTCGAATCATTCACAGCTTTTTGCGGAATAAATAAAAATGTGGAGTACTTTTTGCCGCATAAAAAAAAAAACAAAGAAAAAAAAATAAATATTTTAATAAGCACTCAAAAGTGTTTCGAACAATTCCGAGTGAGGTTTCTGAGGTTAAGTTTAAATGATTAAATTTAATGGAATTCAGCGGTTTTTGGAGTTTGCGATGGTTTTTTGGTGAACAATTTCAATTCAGAGCGTGGAAAAAATGTATTTCATCATCATTAAGTTAGAAAATTATTCTACACATTTATATTTGGGAATTTAATGTGGAACTTATTTACTTATTTGGAAAATTCATTTAATTGTTTGTTATTTTACTTAAATCCAATGCTACAATCGAGAAAAATGCGAGTTTTTTATGGGAACTGGAGTTATGAGGCTTTTTAGGGCACCAAACTTTAAAGAAAATCTTGATACTTTTTAGATATTGATATATCCTTATGCTCTAAGACTGAAAGTGAAATAAGCGCACAAGTAATCACCCGATTTCCTAAAGCTATGCCCTCTTTTTAAATAAAAAAAAAAACGACCCTGCTTGTGAATAATCTTTATTTGGACTTTTAAATTATTTCCTGTTAAGTTGAGAAAATAGAATATGGGTTAAGTGGTCACTGTAAGAGTTGCCCTTCACTCTTCTCAATACTTCAGGTTATTTATTTATTATTTTATTTCTTCATCAATGTTATCTTTTTGCGCTGACACGGTCCTGTGGCTTGTTGACAGAAACGCGAGGCTTCAAAAACCCCAAAGAAATAAGTCTGGAGCAGTAAAATCGAACGATCTTGCGGACCGGTGCAAATCACAGGTGCAGTTGTCCCGTCCTTCTAAAACCATGTAAATTCATTTAATTTCGGCGGCAGAAACTCTTAGCATCGTTCTGTAGCTTGACTAGAGATCATGAGGATGCATTGTATTTAAGCTTCAATAAGAATGAAGACAGCAGTATTGTTGGCTTTTCTCTTCTTGGGTACCTTCAGAAAGCTTCTTCTTGTTTAATAGATATTCTGTCATTGTTTCTAAAGTCCTTGCTTCTTAAGTTCCTTTTTCTGAGTCTCTTCATTCTGAAGTCTTTTCTTTGCGAGGTCGTCTCTCATATGGTGGGCCATCGGCTGATTTCTTTTTAAAACTACTTAATACCATAAATTGCCTATATACCATAAAAAAACTTCCCAGAAATTCTCAATCAGATAAAAAACTTTGATTCCCAGTAAAATAAAATCATTATTCAGATTTTTCCTTTAAAGTAACATGATATTTATTTTAAAATTTAAAATAATTTGGTTTTTTTTGGTTGTATTTGTTTTTCTTATTCGTTTTTTCTATTGACATATAATATCTACGCTTGAGCACAAGCATATTTAACATTACGCTCTATTTTATTTAAGCTTAAAAACTACTACATTCTATTGTAGAAAAGAAAACTAAGTAATAGCAAATGTTTATTAATAACATACTATGTAGTTCGTTAATTCAAATTTTAGCAGGAAGAACTTTTAACTAAATTTAGACAGAAGATTTGTAAACTAACAATTCTAAGAACTCTTAATAAAGTAGTATTTCAACACAGATGACATCGAGTCACTTGCTGAATCTTTGGCTATTTCAGATGGAAGCTGTATTTATTTAATTTTATCATTGATATTACACTAGTTTAGGTTGTGTTTGAGTTGTGGTTAATATATATTTTCTAATACTGTCCACAAGTTATACGTGGAAGAAATCAAAAGATATTAGATTTCGATTTAAAAGATTCAATTTTGTGAGCTTTGAGCTTTAATTGAAGAAGAACTGTGAAGATCATCAGTAGTAATGAAATAATTAACGATTGATTAAGTGGATAGAATAAGCTTAACAGTTAATTATAGTTATTTTTTTATAATAATATTGTATATGTTCGTTTATTCCACTCAAGCGTGTTCTTCTTGTTCTTGATCTCCTTCCTCTTCTTCTTCTTTTTATTTTTCCTTTTTCTCCTTATTTTTCTTCGTCTTCTTCTCATTTTTCTTCGTCTTCTTCTACTCTAATTTCTTTGGCACATGTATAAAAGTGATCATAATTCACTTCGTGTTCATTTAGTTTCTTTTTCGAGGACTTTTGACCTTCTCTTCTCTTTTCTTGTCTTCACTTCTCTTCTTCTTGATTTTTATTTTTATTTATTTATTTATTAATTTTTTTGTGATGTTTATTTAGTCGTGTGTCGCGCCCACGCCGTACGCTGTACTTGGCTCATCATCTGACTGCGATTCGGCACCTTTTCGCTGGTGCTGCGCGTTATGAAGCTTGGCGTAGCCGAGAGCTTGCGTTGATTGGTCACGTTACCCGCCTCGTCGGTGACCTTCAGCGTGACCGTGTTAAAGCGCGGCTCACAACTGCCGTTACCATTGCCGTTGCTATGGCGCGAGTTCGGCGACGTGGGCGATTCTATCGTCGACGAAGACCGGCTGTTCTCGCGTGTGCCCGCTGAGCTGCACACGGCTATGTTGCCATTCGAGGCGGTCGAACAGAGATGGCCGAGTGTCTTCTGCAATCCGTGCTCATCCAAGCTGTTCAGGCTTCGGTCGATGCTCAGGCCGAGCTCATCGTTGATGGGGCTGTGCGAGTAGGAGCTACGATTGAGTGTGCTCATGGGCGATGGTGTCAGATTTCCACCACCCATGCCGCCGCCGGGCGAACCCAGGAAGTTGAAGTTGCTGGCGCTGTTGTTGTTGTTCGACGGGCTGCAGGACATCGGATTAACGAAGAAGAAGGACGAATGCGGCGACGGCGTCTGCTGTGTGTGCGGCAGCGGTGAGCCGTTGAGGGCGATGCCGGTGCTGGTGCTGGCCACATGATTTCCGGTGCTCAAATTCAACGCCTGCAAACGATTGAGCAGCTCCTGGTTGACCTGAAGGAGGTCCTTCGAGAGGGCGTCCTGCTGCTGCTGCTGGCTGTTCTGCACGGACATGCTTTGTAGCTGGGAGCTGATGCTTTGCAAGTGGTTCATGGAGGGGAAGGGGCTGCTCGAAAGGGTGCCAGTGTTGCTGGAGGCGTTCGAAGCCGAGACGTTCAAATGCAGTGGCGACGGCGGCGGCGGCTGATGAAACGACGTCGAGGACGCAGGTGAAGTGAGGTTGGTGAGTGATTGTGGTTGTTGAAGGTGATGTTGATGGTGTTGCTGTTGTTGCTGCTGATGCTGCTGCTGCTGCAGATTTGCACTGATATTTTGAAGGTTCTGCAGATTTTGACTCTGTTGATTGAGGCCACTCAGTTGGTGGCTAAGCGATGTGAGCTGCTGATTGATGGAGCCAAGATTGTTAATTTGTTGATTGATGGTGGCCAAGTTGTTGCTGTTGCTGGTGGCTTGCAATAGCATTTGTAACTGCGACTAATGGGACGCGGGGCGTGGGGGAGGGAAGAAAATGTTGCCGTTTATTAAATGTTGATCCCAATGTTGTTGTTGTTGTTGTTGTGATGTTGGACAAATTAAGGTCAACATAAACAGCAGAACGAACATAAAAACGAAAAACAAATCACACAAAATGCACACATCAACACTTAAAATGAAGCAGGCGAAAAAAAGCAGCCGTTTAAAGAGACGAAACGCTTAAAATTTTATAAGCCCGGCGCGTGAGCAACCAGCAATGAAACATGCAACAAAACCAAAAAAAAAAATAGAAAAACAAACACAAAAATAATTGAAGAACTCCATAAGAAAAGAAAGTCGAAGTTAGGGGAAAACAACAACAAAACTAAATAACAGCGAAAATGTAAGGAAACGCAGAACTCAAAGCAAATTAAATTAATTAAAGGTGCACATTTAAAGGCATAATCAATTGATTAACTAGTATATTAATTAAGAAATCACAAAGCGTTATCATGTTGTAATTAGGTACCTGAGGTGCCATCGCAATGTTGGCCGTTGTTAGTCCCGGCGTCTGTTGTTCCGTGTAGACGCCCAACGAGGCCAAGTGCTCGAGCAGCTCACGATTCTGCTGCAACAGTTGTTGAGTTCGAGCCTGCAATAGAAAAAATCACAGTGTAAAGGATGAGAGAATGATGAGGAAGGAGGAGGAGAAGAACAATAAGAGTAACAATAACAACAACAACAACAACACTAACCTGAGCTTCGATGCGTGCATTCGTCTCCGAGATCAGCTGCTCGCGTACCAGCATCAGCTGCGCCAAAGCTTGGCGCGTCTGCAACGCTTGCTGTTCCAATTGATCTTTGAGCTTGTGTACCTCGCGACTGGGCGAGGAGGGCGTGGTCGGCGACTTATCCTCATCGCTCTGAAAAGTGTGAAAGAAAAGTAAAATGCGAGGGATGAGATTTGAATAAAATTCGAAGGAAGTCAAAATTTAAATGCTTATCGCTAAATGTACAAGTATTAGAAAAATATTTTCTACAAAAATAACTCCAAATTTTATCTTCCAAAAAATGTTCCAAAAAAGAAAAAATATTCTCTATACAAGAATTATTCTTACAATCGTCGTTTCGTTTGTTCGAAGTGATGTAAAAATATTTAATAATTAAATTGAAGTTGAAATTTCGAACACCCACAAAGAAAAAACATCAGAGAAGGACTTCGGATTTTTCTTTAGTCAAAAATATATTTTTAACTGAAGAAAACATCAATCAACACCAAAAAAAAGTGCTGTGTTTCAAAAACAACAACGAAAATTACAAAAAAATACAGAATCATTTATTTTTATGACTTTTAAGACTTGGATACAAGTAAAAATAGACACTTGATTAAAAATGGTTGGAAAAATGTTGGGAAAAGGAAATCAACACTTAATTTATCTCTCTTTTTTTATCCACCCAGTTTTTTTTTCCTGTTTTGTGATGAGTTTTCAATGGACAACTTTTTTATATAGGTTTTTTTACAGAGACTGTTTTTTCTTATACAGCGTTTACATAGTTTACAAACTTTTTACAGAATTAACATGAATACAATTTAAAATTCTGCTTAAATAATTTAAGCCAAATTTAAAGCATTTAAAAGAAAATCCTGGAAAGAATATTCTTCCAGGATTGCAATCTCAGTGATGATGATGATGACGATGATTCTTAAGAAGACTTTACTAAAGCTTCGAAGATTACAAGATGTTTATCTCAAGTAGAATCAGTGATGAGTTAAGTTGATCTCTTAAGTTGATGATGATTGATTAATTATTAGATGGATTCAGTTAGATGAGACGTTAAGAAGACTTGTGGTTAAAATAAAAGCACCAGCCGTATAAACTCTTAGAGGTCCATGAGATGAAGGGGGTGTTGGTCTGTGAATTAAAGAGCCAACTGTGACTTTCCATATCTAATCCCTTGCTTATGTAAATGTAATCATTTTTAAACATTTTCAATTGATTTAAGTGTTTAATTGATTCAGTTGATGTTTAGAAAATGTTGTGTTTGGATTTACGATAACTGTATACTGTATATTGTCTATTGTGTTGTAGTTTAAATGAGATAATACTTTATATAGAATATAACAATCCGCCGTGTTTCGACCGCCTCTTTTTTCACGATCACGCTACTCAATCATTACTCACCATTGCACTCGGTGACTTGCGAACGCTCAGATTTGACTGTGATAATAGTTCCAAATGGTTCGGTCTTTGAGGTGGATTCAGATCCGGAGTCATGCCGCCGCCGCCGCCGCTTTGATCTACGAATAGAAAGACAAGAAGCATCATAAAATTAGCACAACAAGTAACATAAAATGCATAAAAAAAAATACAAAAAATTTATTAGTGTTTTGCTCTGCATAAAAAAAATACAAAAAATTTATTAGTGTTTTGCTCTAAAAATAAAAAACAAGAAATCCTATAAAATTTAAGTTTAAGAATTCTAATAAAAATCAATGATGTTGATTTTAACATCATCGTAATCAATATAAAAACATCGTTATTTTTTTCTCCTTCAACGTCTTCTTTTCAACTCGCGGCACACTCCCCCCTCTCCCCCCCGGCGTCCTTCCCTCTCCTTCTTTTATAATACAAAAGCAATTGATGTTAACTTAATTTTAATGTGTTTAATTTTTGTTTTTTCTTTTGTTTTTGCTTGGTATGTTTTTTTCGAATTATTTTATTCGTTTTTTTTTTTTCTTACAGTTGGTATAACTTGGAAAAAAATGTTTTAATCGAGCGAAATTATTGTATTTTTTGTTTACATTATAAAATTGGTAATCAAAGTGAGCCAAATGTTTTCAAATGTTAACGAGTGTGAAAATTTGCACGATTTATTATGTTTTTGTTCAATTTCGATAATTTTTAATGTATTTATTTTAGCCTTGACATACGAGGGTGTTGATCGGGGCCTTCATCAACTACGCGATAATTAATTGCAACGAGTAAAAGAGCCACGATCAGAGGGAGATCGATCAAGAGTGAAAAAGAGAGAGAGAGAGAGAGTGAGAAACTGTTCCAAGAGTGTTCCTGAAATCTTGCGTACTCTTCAACTTTCCAGCGCTTATTTTTAATCTTTCATTTGCTCAAATATTCTTCAAATAACCTTCCTCTATAAAAATATATTTCATTTCAATGCAATTCAATAAATTCGAGTATGTTTACATTCAGCTAAGGATTTTGTAAATAAACTGTTCAAACTTTCAAAATATTATGACTCTTAACTTAAGTCGTCTCTCAACTTAAGACTCTTAAGCTTTCTTTACGAGATTACGAGATGTTTATCAAGTTGAATGTATGTATACATATAAGCGTGTGTATTCATGTGTGTGTGTGCGTGTGTGTGTGTGTGTATGCGTCTTAATCTCATTCAATTGATGTGTTGAACAACTAATAAATGTCACATAAAAAATAAGTTAAAGAAGTTATAAAAATAAAACGATTTCCTTTTGCTTTTTTTTTCTCACAACTCAACTTCTCGCAACGAGGATTCATGTTTATGAAGCATGAACCATGAGTTGTGTATAGTACAGGATCATAAATAAGATAAGCAAGACATTTGATGACAATTGATTTAACAGCTTCTCAATCATTTCGTCGATTCGTCCGACTTTTCTATTGAATAATGATATCGTAAATAAGAATTACGAAATAAAGCTTCTTTAACAGAATGATAGAATAAAAAAGCACCAGAAGATAAAGAAATCAAAGAATTGGCCAAAAGATATGCATTATAATTCCATTTCCAGTCTGTGCATGGATTCATGTGTCTTTCACATCTTTCTTTATGGCCGTATATCTGTCTAAAGAGGGGCGATTTATTTATGAACGTCTCCCCGTCCGTGTGGTTTATCTGTTTTTTCGGTTCATTTGTCAGACTGTCTGTTTGGCTGGCTGGCTGTCTGTCTATAATTTTATATATTTTTTTCCTTTTCTCCGTTTGTCTTTCTAGTTCCATACATTTATTGCTATAAATAGAATTGTTTCACTAGATTCTCGTAGTGTTTAATGGTACGAGTACATATTTTATTCTGAAATGCTGTCTTCTTTGTGAGATTTTGTGGCTGCTTTTTTTTTTGCGATTCTATCCACAGTTTTTCATCGCAGTCTGTTTTGTCTCTCAGTCGGTTTCATCCAGAGTAGTTTTGCTAAATCATGAAATGTTTTTTTAAATGACTTCTGTCATTCTTGTCCTCTCTTTTGACCCCTTCCCACCCCCCTCTCTCTCTCTCTCTCTCTCACTGTGCCTCACTCTCGTCCGTAGTGTGTTGTGATGCAGTGTTTCCGTGTATGTGTGTGTGTGCTTTATTTTTACGCTATTTAAATACTTTACTCCTCTTTTAATGTGTATTTATTTTTAATGATGTCGTTCCGAATGTCTTCGTTGCTGCCACAACAACTGACACTCGATGACGTCAAAGTCTACCTTGTTCTCAAAAACTCGGCTAAAATTGCTTAAGTTTGTTCTTGTTTTTTGGTTGCCTTTGTTTTTTTTTTTTTTTTTAATTTACATTTCACAAGAGTTCGAGCTTGTTGCCAAACGCAGCGCCAGACGGTCGGACGATTTGGACAGAGGACAAAAATTCGAACGAGTGAGTGTGATAAGTAAAAAAGTCAGAAATACAGAGAAGTGTAGAGAGGGAGAGAGAGGGAGAGAGAGAGAGAGAGAGAGAGAGAGAGAGAGAGAGAGAAAGCGACAGATGTTTATAAATACTCTTAAGTGTTTCGATGTTTATCTAAAGTGTGTTCTTTGCCGGCTTTTATTTTTGTCATTGTTGAGAGGAAAAGCAAGCTTTTCTCTTTCTCAATATTTTTTGGTTGTTGCAGGACAAACGTAGAGAATGCCTTTAATTGTTTGAAATTCTTTCAAAAGAGAATCCTTATCGTATAGAAAAGGAATAAAAACCATCGGAGAATTGATTTGAAGATGATAAAAGATGTGAAATTTCCCTGATGATAAGAAGTCGAAGTAGAGTCGAAACTATGTATCGGTCCTTGTGTGGGTCATAGAACCCGGAGGCAATACAAGTGCATACCGAGTTGGGTATAAATCACAGCCGCCATGATTCTCCCCTAAACTTCGAAGTCATTTTCTTACATTGGAATAAAAAAGCCAGGAGAGAAATAGAGGAAGATATGAAGAATGAATGAAGTTTCCCTTCCAGATGTTTTTGATACGAATCGCTTAATTATTATCACATTGATCTCATTAAAGCTACTCGTAGTTAGGAGGAACCTCTACAAGTAACTTCTAGCCACGTTATTGAGTATATCTTGTTTCTGGGGATGAACTTTGCTCTTACCTTTCTTAGCAATATCCTCTTCGCTGAGCTGAGGCTCTGATATGTGTTCTACGTCTAGAAGATCAGATGAGACATCCGATCGTTCATCATTATTATCTAAGGAATTCTTATGAAGATTAAATTTGTGACACACTTCAAATGCTTGGCCGACGGTGCGTACGATGCGCATGGCTTGTGACTGAAATGAGAAAAAAAAGAGAGAAGTTCAGTCTGAGTACGGAGAAGTTGTCAAAGATCAAAAATTAAAAATGAAAATGCGACTCTATAGTACTATATATAAAAATGCGAAATACTATGGTATATAAGACTAAGCATTAAACGACTCTTTAAAATTCGGATTAAAATTCGTCTTTAATACTGAGGTTTAAAATTCAGGTAGCGGTCTCAAGAAGCTTTAGCAGTTTGAACCTTAAAAGTCTCACCTCCGCATCAGTGTTGCGATCGCGATCTGACAGGTCAGCTTTGTGGCCACCGCGATTGTCGGCACGCTTATTGAGATCATGGCTGACGTTGGCAACACTGCGAGCCGAAGAATCGCGAATGCTATTCGTGTCGTCTGTCGTATGGGAACTTTGAACGTGGTTCAATGGAATACTGAGTCGTCTGGATTTAGTTTTCTCCGATACAACGGGCTCGCGAAATGAAAGCTTCTTGCGCGGTTTGTCGGTTTTGGGACGATCGGAGATGATGCCGCCGCCACCACCACTGACCGTACCGACCCCGCTGCCCATGCTGCTGGAACTGCTGTTGTCGACGGGGCCGGTCAAGGGGACGTAACTGGTGTCTGTCAACGATTTGCGACGTTGAATTGCGTTACGCTGCTCCTTGCGCTGATACAGCTGATGATGCCGTTTGTTCAGCTCGGGACTGACGTTGATGCTGCGGTGGCTGGGCGGCGCAGCGGGCAACGTATTCTGCCGCTGCAGTATGCCACGTTTGACACTCTTTTCACCGGAGCCAGAGCCGAAATTGAAGCTGTCCAAACCGATGCTGGAGAATTTATCGATGAGGGACGACTTCGATGACTGCTGACTGCTGTTGCGTTGCTGATGTTCGTGTTTGTCGTATTGCTGTTGCAGCTGATTATTCAAGAGTTGGCTTTTGTGCTCCGCCAGAGGTGGTGCCCCTTCCGGTGCCGGCAGTTTCTTGAACTTCAAACGTGCTCTTAGAACATTCGTTTCGCGTTCCTTTTCGGCGGCCGACACAACTTTAGTGCTCTTCTGCAGAGATATCTTGTTTTTGCCTGCGTCCCGTTTCACCGGAAGCTCATTCTTTATCAAGTACACCACGTTTTCATCATTGAAGAGTATGTGTTTCGAGGAAGATGGCAAATGGCCGTTCATGTTGTTGTTGTTGTTGTTGTTGCGGCGTGTGTCCTCATGCGCGTAGGACTTCTTGTAGTCATCCTCGTAATCATACTCATTCACATCGTCTTCATACGAATAGTTGCTGTACATGTACTCGTCGTCGTGCTCCTGCTCCTGTGCGGTGCTCCTTCCGCTCCGATGGTTCTCGTCCTTGACTCGTATTATTTTGTCGATGAAGGTATCGTCCAGGAAGCGGTTGCTGGCAGTCTTCTTCTTGTCCGCCACCAACTCGTTCTCGACGCAGTCGATCAGTTCGTTGATGTCGAGACTCTGGTTGCGGGCCACCACCACCCCCTTGGGCCGGCGTTGGTTGCACCTCTTGTGCGGATTCGGCAGCGTGCCAGAGCCGTGCTTCTCCTTGTTCAGCTTGTCGCCGAGGATGTCGCGTATGAGGCCGCCGTTGTTGCGGAATATGTTGCGATTGTAGGGGATGCAGTTGTTTTTGTAGCCCTCCGAGTTGGTGCGGGCGACGACGGTGTTGGCGGTGGTGTTGCTGCCGCTGCTGCTGCTGTTGGCTGTGTTCCTCACATTCGTGGCGGGTGCCATCGACGCGACTGCAGCTGCTTTCTCCGAAGATGACGAGCGCTTCTTATTTCGCGCCCACGGCAGGAAATCGAAAGCCTTCGTTATGGGGCTCCGAGGAACCGAGGATGGCGCCTCCGAGGAGCTGCGCGGCCGCCACAAGCTGCTCCGTTTGCTCGAGCTGGCCGCAGGAGCGACAGGCAGGTTGTTGCGACTCGCGCGCAGGTTGAAGCCATTCGGTAGCGGTTTACTCAGAGTTTCGTGTTTCATCATGTCCAATGCTACAAAAACAATTCACTTGAAGGTTCACTGGAGCCGTCTCCGTAGAGTGAATACGATCGGCTGGGACCAGCCTGACGTCTACTTGATCACTTTCATTACAATTGAGATGTCTAGCGAAGTGTTTGCATTGCTATTTTATTACCCAAAACGAACCCGGCTACCGACCCGGCGGCTGCTCTGTTGTTGGTATATAAAAGCTCTCGTTTTTTAGTACTCTCTTAAGTTTTATTTATTTATTTATTTCGCTTATTCATCCGAAGGCTATTCAATTGACGAGTTGGCTTTTCTATTCACAATCATTTCTATTTTTATGTTTATTTAATTGGTTGCTTGCTCGGCGCTTTTGTACACTTCAACTCTTTTATTGTTGTTTCACTCTGCTCGATGTTCTCGCGACACTTTTTCACAAAACTGATTGCTTTTCCACAAGTCTTGCACACTTTTTATTATTATTATTTAATGGACTCTTAACAGTTGCGTGTGTTTTCCTTTTCGTTCTCTGCAGAAACGACGCATTAGTTTATTCTTTGTGAAAAGCTACAAGGAAATTATTAAGAACATAATTGAAAAAACGAGACCCGAGAATGCGTTAAAAACTTTTAAATCAGTTTTTGAATCAATAACTTAAATTTTCTTTTATATTTCTTTAAATTATAAGGAACTCTTTCATCAGTTCTTAATTTTTATTAGTTTTGTGACTTTATTATTCTTTCTTTTTTTGATAATCTGAGAAAATTAATTAGTCATTTTTAATTGACAGATAATCGGTTTATAATCGTTTGTCTTTTTTTAAAATTTTCTGTTTATTTATTATTTTGTCTCGAATCTTCTCGGATGAATTATATTCGAATTCAATGAAACACACACACACTTTTAACTACATTGTTTTTTAAATACATTAAAAATGCGTGGTTTGTTTTAAGATTTTTCAAAAATTGATTAATTTCAATATTATTTTTACCCTAAATTCTTTGCTGTTTGATTTAATAAATTTCATTAGTAAAAATGAAAATATAAACAACAAAATTAATAAACAATTTTTTCTTTACAAAGTCAAAAAGAAGAAAAATAAAATACGACGCCAACGCTTGTCAGAAATCAGCTGAATACTAAAGAAAAGTAATGAAAACACGAACTAATTTTAATAAATAATACGCAGAAGAAAACTTCTTACATAGAACAGGGTAAGAATTGTAAAAATCTATTAAGGAAAATGCCACCGAGGGAGGGAAGGAAGGGAGGGACGAAAACGTGGGACTCAGGCAGCAGTATGAGTCCTCATTAAGATATCACAAGCCATTCAAGCATGTCATTCAATTTTGGGTTAGCTTAAAGTTAAGCCTGGTTCACAACCGTACTGAAGGTTGTAGAATTTGCTAAATCCTAACGTATGTCGTTCAAGTGAAAATCAAAAATTCACGGATATATCGATAGGTATATGGATGTAAAAATCCACATAACCATGTTGTGTTGACTATTATGACAAATGTATATTAATTTACATTGAATGGACTGACATTATTGGGTAGATTGATTTTACGTGGCCCGTGTATATGGAAATCAAAATAGAAATGAAAGAAGTGAATCACATTCATATAAAAACTAAACAAGATCATGTTAAATTCTAGACGATTCTTAGATTCTAACACGAGTTGGAAAGTACATGTTGTAAAAAATATAGAGTACAGAATAATTATGATATATGTATAGTGAAATTCTTAAATTTTTATATCCAATTCAAAATTAATAATTCTGCTAATTAAAATTCCACTAACGGCGGCAAGAAAACCATAAAACCAGAAAATCTCTCAATTAAACTTTTGTTTTATTTTGTTATCAATCATTGACGCAATTTTATTGTTTAGGCTTCAATATATTATTTTTAATAATTTCTGTTTATTATTGTTATTGGTTTCTTTAAAGATGCTCGTGTGCGAACATTTATTCTCGATTAATCATTAATTTTAGTACTATTATTATTATTATTATTGGGCAGAAAAACGGATAGAAGTGAAATGATATAAATTCTATACAACAAAAATTATAAATTAGAAGAATTTTAAATACAAAATAAAAATAGTACTTTAAGTATAAAGAATTTCTTTTCTTTAATATTTTAATACGCACGAGCATGATTTTCGATTTGTAATCAAGAAAAACAAAAATAAACCATATCGATGGGTCGATAATCGAAATGAAATAATTCTTCGGTCTTCTTTATAGAAGAATTAAAAGATCTTAAAGAAGAGGAATGCTTAAACAAAGAATGACTGCTAAATACTTTGAACACTTTGAAATTGAAACATTTTGATGAAAGCGATGAATGATAGTTCTATATTTAAATAGGTCAGTTTCGGTATTTCTTTAAATAATATTTGAATGATTTTAGTTTTATGAAAAATTATGAAAAAACGAAAATTTTAATGTGGGCTCTTCTTAGCGTGTATTTAAACATATTTTTCTAATAATAAGTTAAGAGTAATGATGAAAAACTAGTACTTGGCTACAGTATTGTTACTTCTATGCGTATTTTTAAGAAATCTTTATTTTAAAATATATTTTTAGTATTATGAGTGCAATAAATCACAGAGTAGAGTTTCTCAATAGACGAATAAGTTACGTAAAACTGCTCGTGAAAACTTACACAATTTATGATTTTGAATTTGAGTTCTTTGAAAAATATTCCCGATATAATCTGCTTTCATGATTTATGAGAGTCAGCCGATTTCAAGTTCGAGTATTTTTGAAAACAAATAAACGAAAATTACTACAAAGTATTGAATTACTTGAGTTTAAACTATTATTAATTATAACACATAAAGTTCGGGGAAAAAATTCGCTGCATTATAATGAAAAGTATCGCTGCATTATAGTGGAAAAATCATAGCGATAGAAGAAAAGAGAGGACAGAATTTAAGTATCTTCAAAATGATCATAAAATAAAAGATCTCCAAAGATCTATGAAGATCTCCAGGAAATTGGCTTTGTAATAATTGCTTTAAGCGAGAAATAAAAATTGCTGATGGATCATTGTTGTTATTTCAAACTTCAACTGTTCTAAACTACGGTACAACAAATAAACTGGTGTTATTTGTAAAGTTTTCATTTCGAATAGAAAAACAGAAACCGTCTCAAGGTAATTAATACTGAATCTGTGCCGCTACTAAAATTCTAAGTGTAGCGATTGTTTGTGGGCGACAAAAGAGGGGGCTGCAGGGGAAGATGTTGCGGTTGTGGTTCTGTCTATCGTGATTTTTGGCGTCATTCTGTCTATAAATGTAAATCGAAAAAGAGAACACAGCCAGAAACTACGACATGGACGGGCGAGATGAGTAAATGAACCGTGAAATGGATGTCTACAGCGAACGAGAAAACAATATATTTGCCGATTTTACAAAAGCCGAAAACAATTCAAATTTCTAACTTTTGATAGAAATACCAAATTTTCCATATCTTAAATTATCTGAGGATTTAAAATGTATATGAATAATACTATATACTGTATACAATTGAGCTTTGTATATTATTTGTTCATTTATTTTAAAAAAAACAATGAGAAACTATTTGTTTCTAGCTATTGAATATTATTCTTTATTATTATTTATAGAATGAAAATGTTTCAATTTAAACCACACGATTATTTAAATCGATTAAGGAACCAAATCAGACGATGTTTTGAAAAAAGTACAAATATCGAATTAAAAACCGGAAAATATAAACGTTGTTATTTTTCTCCCTCTCACTCTTTTCTTTTCTTTCTCTCTTCTTTTTTTCTCTCTCTTCACTTTTGTTGCTTTTCTGGTTGAATTGCAATATTAATTACAGCAAAAATATATAAAAAAATCCAATAAATAAAGAATTTATTCCGAGTTCAAATTGTAAATAAATAAATAAAATCAACGGAAGAAAAGAGGCAGAAAACAAAATAAAAAAAATAAGAAATAAAAACAAAGAAAAAAACAAATTTAAACAACAAACAAATCATAACTTATTTTTAAATGATACAAAAGTATTTTAAGTATTCATCAATTGGGAAGGATGTGGGTAACCCCTCGCTGCCACCATCACCGTGAGGCTGACCACAGTATCCCCCCTTTTCTCACCCCCAATACTGCCCTATTCCTCCTCCATCCCTTCCTCTCTTCTTTGAAAGACATATCGTAAAAATTTCGAAAACATTTCAAATATTTTCAATTTGGAAAAATATATTTTACCCAACTTTAGAACACAGATTTAAAGAATATAAATATATTATACTGAGGTTAAGATAATATGAATTTTGCAAGAAAGAAATCATTTAAATTATTTATCATCGATAAGCAATCGATTTTGTGGTTCCGTGTTTTCGTTACGTGTCACTTAACTGTCATTTTTGAAGCGGTTTGTTTACGAAACAATTTAAAGTAAAAATAAATACAAGAAAATTTAAAATTGCACAAAAAAAGGTTAATCGATTTTATATGTAATTTTTCACAAATATTAATTACTTATTTAATACCTTGTATATTATTATATAATTAATAAATTAAATATATTGTATTAATTTAATATCAAATGGTTTTTATTACTTATTATTAAGTATTTATTAATTTCTAATTATTTATGTTTATGTATTTATTATTTGTTATTCATTATTTTTTATCTAATATTTGTTATTTATAATTTACTATTTTTTATTTATTTATATTATACTATTAATTATTTTTCATTTATTTTTAATTTATTTTTTTATTTATGTATTTTCATTATTTACTATTTATTTTCATTATTTATTATTTATTTATTATTTATTTATTGTTTATTTATAGTTTATTTGTTTCTTGTCTCACGTGGGAATTTTTGTGGGTATTTTTTTATTTTTTATGGGGTCGAATGCCAGGTTAAGTAATTTTCTGTGCCTCTTTTTGACATTTTATTTCCGTTTCTTAATACACAAATTAATACACAATTTATGTAGTATATAAATTATTGTTGTTTCTTTTTTGTTTAGAATTTTTGAAATACGAAAAAGCTTTTTTTTTTCTTGACATTAAGCGTTCGGTGACGTCAGCAACAAACAACAAAGTCTGATGACATTAATTATGAAAAAAAATGAATATTGTTACTTTTGGAGTATATAAATAAAATTTTTTATTATTATTTCGTTTATCTATTTATTAGATTATTTCTTTTTATAATTATTTTATGTTTTCAATTTATTATCGTTATTTATTACGTATTGTATTATAGATTAAATTCATTTCATTGAATTTCAATTCAAATTCAATTGAAATTCAATTCAAATTCAATTCAAATTCAATGCAAATTCAATTGAAATTCAAATTCAATTCCAATTCAATTCAAATTCAATTCAAATTCATTTCAAATTCAATTCCAATTCAATTCCAATTCAATTCAAATTCATTTCAAATTCAATTCAAATTCAATTCAAATTCAATTCAAATTCAATTCAAATTCAATTCAAATTCAATTCAAATTCAATTCAAATTCAATTCAAATTCAATTCAAATTCAATTCAAATTCAATTCAAATTCAATTCAAATTCAATTCAAATTCAATTCAAATTCAATTCAAATTCAATTCAAATTCAATTCAAATTCAATTCAAATTCAATTCAAATTCAATTCAAATTCAATTCAAATTCAATTCAAATTCAATTCAAATTCAATTCAAATTCAATTCAAATTCAATTCAAATTCAATTCAAATTCAATTCAAATTCAATTCAAATTCAATTCAAATTCAATTCAAATTCAATTCAAATTCAATTCAAATTCAATTCAAATTCAATTCAAATTCAATTCAAATTCAATTCAAATTCAATTCAAATCCAATTCAAATTCAATTTCAATTCAATTCAAATTCAATTCAATTCAAATTCAATTCAAATTCAATTCAAATTCAATTCAAATTCAATTCAAATTCAAATTCAATTCAAATCAATTCAAATTCAATTCAAATTCAATTCAAATTCAATTCAAATTCAATTCAAATTCAATTCAAATTCTATCGATGGGTCTCTCTCCGGACTCTTTTAGCCCACGAAATCCCCTACAATGAGGGCACGCACAATGGGCCATAGGAACCTGAATTTTGAATTCTTTAAATGAATTTTGATCGAAATCAGATTAATAAATTATTCTGTTATTTTAAAATTTACTTAATATTTAAAACACTTTAAATAAATAATTGAAATTGCATTTTCCATCAATTCTGATTCATTTTCGCACAAGTTTTTCGCGATCTTTCGTTTCTGTCATTTGGACTCTTCAAATAATTTCTCGTTTTTCACAAAGAATAAACGATTCAGAGAATAATTAAAATAAATAAATTACGCATACACTATTGAATATTTGCATTAATTAGGCTTTCAGCGATTTACGGAATTATTTCGCAACTTCCACTTTTGTTTTGAACTGAATTCGATTAAAATTTTACAATTAAGCTTTATTTGCAGCTAAAATGGAACAACTTTTCCGCAAAGCAGCTTATTACGCACTAAACGCTCTACAAAAATATAGTCAGCAAGCTAGTTCCACACACATGGGTCCACATGGTCCACGGCGACTACTGAAAATATTTTCATTTTTTTCAATTTTCTCCTCTCAGAACAGCCGAAAACAAAATAAGCACCAGGAACCACAACCACAACCACAACAACAACAACAACAACAGCGTAGTAACAGAATAATTTACACAAAGACTTGTCTTGTCTCTGCGAAAAGCCAGAAATGAGAAGCGGGAAAATCGATTGCTCAACGTGACGTCATCGAATCATTCTCACTGATCGTGTTGTCTCAATTTTAAATCTCAATTTTCTTTTTCTCAATTTGTTCTCTAATTTTCCGCATTCAAAGCAACGATTTCGTTCATTCGAACAGATGTTCTACTGGCTCCTACTCTCCCCTCTCTCTCTCTCTCTCTCTCTCTCTCTCTCTCTCTCTCTCTCTCTCTCTCTCTCTCTCTCTCTCTCTCTCTCTCCCTCTCTCTCTCCCCCTCTCTCTCTCTCTCTCTCTCTCTCTCTTGCTCTCGATTTGTCATCTTCTCTCTTTCTCTCCATGATCTTTGCAACGTTACGTTTAAGTTGCCACCTTGGAAAATATTTATTGGTATTTTTTAGGATCTTTTAATTAATGTTTAACGAATTAGTGTTTAATTATTGTTTGTTGATTGTTGTTATTATTGTGGAATTGCTGGTGTTAATTGTTATTTAAGTGTATTAATTAACTATAAATTAGATATATTTTTAAAATTAGAATTTTATTTTAATACATATTTATGTAACTTTGGTTTATTTCTTATTTCGAGTTTTATTTCGGAAACACATTTTAAAAAATGATATATGAGGGCCCATTTTATATGATGACAGGACAAATTTTATCCACAGGATATTTTTTAATAATATTATAGAGCTCATATTTCTTCTTTTATTTTCTCTGAATTCACTTTATCTCTGAATCGTTTTTCTCTCATAATTGATTAATCTTATTTTCTCACACTTTATTTATTTCGATTGAATTTAATTAAAAATTGTTTTTGTTTGAATTATTTTCTTCAGCTCCTGTCGCAGAAAGACGAGAAGCAGGAGAAGAAGTAATGGAAAAATCATAGCTCAACAGTTTAACCAATTGTAATTAATGTGACGTCATTGCTTCAACTTTCCGCGTCATCATCAATCTTCGTCGCGGAAGCAGCAAAAAAAAAATTGATTTGCTATCGTATTAATATTCTTTGTTTCTATTTGTTTTATAATTTTGCATTGGAATAAATTGAAGAATGGACGAGACGGAAGAGACGAATGTTGAAAGAGGTTAAAATAATGATATTGAAAGAAATAATATCCTTCAAGAAGATGAAAGATGGATTTCAGATGGATGTATTGTCCGGAAGAATTTCATTCATCAGAGTCATAATGGATGATGTTGACGTTTATTCTGATCCAACGATTATTAATATTGTAGATTTATATTTAATATTATTACATCAGTGCGTATGAATAACATTTATTAAGTTTTCCAAACAACAGGTACAATAATTATAAGAAAATATTATAATAATAGCAATTGTTTGATTGCAATTACATTACATTACATTATTACATTATTCTTTATAAGTTCTTCTAACATTATTCTATAAGTCAATTCCAATTTTGATCGTAACCTCATCGTAATGATTTTGATCGTAATAGTTTCACATTTTTCAAGTAACCTCCATCGATCATTGATTGGATTTAATGTTATTCGATTATTGAGTTTCACGCTTTGATTAATACAGCTTTTCTTCAGAATTTCAGCAATGAATCAGAACTTTATGAGTATTCTTTCTAACGATCCGATCTTTTAGAATAGATCTTTATTTAGTTTTAATTTCTTTTCATACACTTCACATTCGTGAGGATAAAAACTGTTAATTTTTGTAGGAGTGTAAAATAAAAACTAATGAGGTCTCAACTGAGTTTAGAGTGACTAATTTGCTGTATAGTGATCAAGTAAATAGTTCTTCGAAGTAACTTTCACTTTCAGACTTTGAAAACATTTCTAACTAAGACTTTGTTCACTCTCATCTCTCATCTCTAAGATTCAGCTTAAACTTAGACCCATCGGACCAAATAACCATGTCCCAGATATGTCGACTTCATACATGGTATCGGATATATACGAGGATTGTATGGGATCTAGTAAAAGTGCTTTTGGTGTTCAAACACATGATTTGAGGGACTCAAGATCCTGCTTTACCAATTTTCTTCTAACTAAAAATTCTTCGAAGCTTCAATTTTCTATTTCCATGTAAATTTTATTAACAGAACTCATAACCGATTTGTTTTTATATGTTCGAGAAATAAATTCGAATATAATTCTTCGGGAAACCCATTAAATGTTGGACCCTTTTTTTATTTAACAAATCATGGTATTGGAAAATGTAAAGAATTTATTTACTGAGCTTTAAAATTGATACCTAGAGTGATACCTCGCCTTTTTCATTTCGGGAATACCACAAATTTTCAGTCATTCATTCATTCATTCATTGACTCATTCATTTCACATTCAAATGCATTCATGTGGAATAAATTTTGTCGAAACAGATGAAGTCAACAACTTTGTAATGAATGCAAAATTTTCTCAACAACAAAAAGGATAACAACAACAACAATAATATAATGTCAAAATACATAACATTTCAGCTGTGATTTTCATGTACCATGAGTGAGTGAGTGAGAGCAGGAAAAGCAAACAAATTTATGCAAATTAATTCTAAACATTCGCTAAGCACATCCTTTAAAATTTTTAAATTTAGCGAAATTTAGTGTGCATTTTTCGCCTATCGAGTTTTTTCTAAATAAAATAAAATGCGGTTCTTTAGAAGGTTTTTAGTGAACACATTAAAAGCGACAATGAAATCTTATTTAAGTACATTTTTAAATTATTTTTTATTATCCCTTTTAAGTACTAATCTATAATAAATACATTTTATTTTAAGTGCTTCTAATACCGAAGTGAAAAATATCGAACTATATACTTTCAAAGATCCAAATTGCTAGATATAAATTAAAACTCATAACGTAACGTGATTTTTTCCAATATTTTCACATCTGTTCGAAACACATTATTTAAATCTTCGATTTGATTTTTCAGTTTTTATGTCGTGATTTTAGTGCGAGATTTGTTCTGGTTCTCTTCGAACAAATTTGAATATTCCTGTGCACACACACACACAGATATACATACATATACTCATTCACTTTATGCACATTTATATACGAGTATATTTTGTAGTTTGTAGTATTTTTTGGAAATCACATTAAATTTTGCTACCTCTGTCGGTATTTATTATTAATGAGCTAGTTTCGCAGAGTAACTGAAATAATGTATGATGTCTGTATATCTTTGTTGGACTCAGATATATACAGGGTACCTGTTGTTGTTGTTGTTACTGTTGTTGTTGTTGTCATCGTTGTCGGTGGTAATAAATAGAAATGCGCCGAACGTGTTGACCATTCATGCATCGACATAAATTAAACGAGTGCGAGACAAAGATTTTATCTTCTGGTTACGTTTTGAATTTTCGGTTTTCGGTCACAACTGAGCATCGTTACTCGGTACAGTTTGTTGGATTTATGCCAATAATATTCAAGCAAAGTAGCAACGACAACTACAACAACAACAACAACAACAACAACAACAGAAGCCAAAAGTAATGATAAACATTAAGAAAGGAAAATTATTCTATACTATTTTTTCTGCATTTCATTTAAAAATGTTCGTCTTTAAAAATTTCAAATCAGATGTCTTGACTTTTGAAATACGCAAAGTTTAAAATTCATAGAAATATTTGCGAAATTTCAACCGAATTGAATTGAAAATGTGTACGTGTAAATTTGTTAACAACGAAAAGGGTTTTAAAATCTGCTAAATGCACAGAAGAAATCTCGTCCGTCCAAATTAAATTACATGTGAAAGTAATCGATGATTCAGTTGGAGGTTACAATTTAACGCCGAAATGAAACACACATTGATTATCGATTTCTCGCGTATTGTATTTACTTAAATATAACGTGAGAACATTGACATTAATTATGACGAATGATATCGGCCAAATAACCGCATGGACCTTTCTAGCAGACCATTCGGATCACTGTTTAAATTATCCATTCATTCTTTTCCTGTAATGTTCATAAATAAATAAAACGTCGAATCTTTTAGACATTGAAACATTGAACTTTGACTTCACGTAACCTCGTAAAAGATAAAATCGAATGGAATACCGGATCAATTAGCTAAATTCATCGATCGTGGTGACTGAGTAGCAGAAGTATGGATTACATGAACCAAATTTGACAGGGGGCCAGCCCTTGTCCTAGCTTCTGGAAATTCCTAACCACAAACACCTCTGTACATCTTACTTAAATTTAAATTCTTATTTAAAAAAAAGTTTCAATTCACTCACTTTTTTGTGACTCTTGAACACCGAACACTTGAATGTGTCTGTGCTAGCATCTCGTGCAATATAACTAAATATCTTGAGATCGCTGCTGTCGTGTGACACGTAGAAGATCCGATAAATGGGATGATTGAGTAGTTCCACCTCCTCGGGATCGCTGGTCCAATTCTTTTTCTGAAATCAAATATATATGTAAATATACACGCACATATAAAGTGGTACAATATGGTACACTGTATAACAGCTTCATATAGATTACCGTCTGAAGTTGAAAACTTACTTTTCTGCGCCTTTTCTTGAGTACCACACGTACTCCGTTCACCGACACATTGATGGTAACTTTGCGCTTCTTTAGATTTTGAACTTTGCACTCGTACTGCAAGCAAATGAAATGAGAACAAAGGAGAACAAACGATATCAGATTTTATGAAAATAAAAATACTTGGCTTTACTTTCTGAGAATAAGAAAGTTTTCGAAAGATGTTTTGTGAATTTCCAAATTGAATTGACTTTCTAACATTGGCAACAGTTGTATGGCGAAGGGAATGTTGTATAGCGAAGCGAATGCAAAGAAGGAGGGTTGGGATTGGGGTTGGGGTGGGTTGGGTTGGTGGCAGGATGTACATTAGTCGAAGAGTTCGAAGGCCCACAAAAACTTTTGACACATTGAATTAGCTCTGTTGATGAGTTGAATGGAGGCTCCCCCTTCCTCTATTCTTCTCCTTTCATCTGTCTGTGGGCGGGCATGGAAAACTAAACAAGTCTTGCTGAGGCGTCAAAGTTTTCATTTCAAGAGAAGAGTAAAAAGTCGCAAATGAGAATGATACCAGAAACAAACTCATTTTTCAAGAGAATATTAAAGACCATTCCATGCTTAAAGCCTCCTTCAAAACTTTCTAGAAACCAAAAGTTTCTAAACCAATATTTATATATGTATCAGTCACAATATTGATTCAGTTGATCTTATATACCATCTTATATTTACTTAGGTTAACAAGGCATAGAATAAGGAAGACTTTTGACACGCACATCCGCGCCTTAATTACCGAATCCTTTTAGTCAAATTCGGTAGTTTCCGCCTACTATCCAAATATTCAAAGTAAACAAAATTTATTGCCGTTATAAGAACTAATTTTACGACCGTCTGTTTCTCTAATATCTTTGAGGTTCAGATAGCTTTTTTATGGTATGTGATTTATACATATGTATGTATGTACTTCTGAATGATGAAGAGAAGCCTATTCTACATTCACTATATAAGTTTATAAAAAATTTATTATATAGTCCTTTTCTTATTTCTTCTTCTTCTTCTTCTTCTTCTTCTTCTTCTTCCTCTTCTTCTTTATTTATTTAGTTGTTTATTAGTTTGTTTATTTCTTATGAATATTCTTTTTATCCGACTTCGTCTTTTGGATCAGTTTGTATCTATAACGGGTCCATCTCCAGTATTACTTCGTATATAGTATGTCTTGGATTAAACAAGACCTGTATATCGTTAACCTGTTCAGGTATTTCTATGGTATATCTTAAGAGGCTTAAAGAACGAGTTGCTTCAAAGATTGAGGCGCCTTGGAGTGAGTGTCTGTTTGACGTTCGTGGATAAATGTTCATATGTATGGATGACATGACATGGCATTAAGTGTTACATGCTGACTAATTAGTAGAGCTGTCAACAAATTGAAAAAGAATCCAATTTTCCAAATTAATTTCTTAACTTCGGCACTCGTTCTTTCTTTTAATTTCACTCTGCCTCTGATGATTTATTTGCGCTAGTTTTTTGTTCTATTTGTGTGTGTGTCTAACATTTCGTGTGTCACATACATTTAAAGAAATCTAGAAAAGTTTCTCAAACTTGTAAAAGTTTCGATAAGTTTCTAGCACCATCAACCGAAATCGAAATTCTGCTTCTTCACTCTCTACTCTGTGAGTCTCTTCCAGATCACATAAAAGGCATTCAATATGTCGTTTAAGTATCATTTAGGAACTCTTTCAGCATTCATTAAGAAATGAAGTTTTCCCTTCTCGAGTATTCTTTTCGAGTTTTTCTTTTCTTTCTTGAAGTTTTTTCTTTCAACCTTTTCCATATCATGTTTCTATGATTGCTTCCTTAAAAGTTTTCCCCATAGTGATATATATTGTACAACAATTGATAACTTTATTTAAGGTTTCTATATTGCTGATATATTTATGACTTAACAACTACGGATTAAGAAGAAAATTCTTATGTTTCTTTGTTTAAATAAGACAGATAAATAATATTATATAAACATGTATTCTTAGATTTAATTATCTAGATAAAGTGCTGTAATTCCTAAGTCCCCATTTCCTTTTTCTCTCTCTCTCTCTCTGTCTCTCTCTATCCCTCTCTCTCTCTTACGTTTACTCTTGAATACACGAATTTGTTTAATTTTCTGCTTCATCAATTTTAAGGCTTATTAAAGGTTACATGATTTTATCTCAACAGAAGTACACGAAAAGAGAACAAATGAGAGTCAAAGCGTAACAGGGAATTACAGAGGCTATTCAGGGCCAGGGACATCTGTAGATGTGTTTGTTAGTTGTTCGGAAAATTCCAAAGAATCAAATACATTTACATATGTAAACATTTATATAGTTATGTCACACACAGTTACCCACATATACACACACACATACATACACCATATACATACACATTCACCACACAAAACCATAAAGGAATTCATACAAAAAACTCATATGAATGTCAAAGTAAATAAATAAAATTTTATTCAATCCTTTCTGGAACTTCTGCACACTTTCGTACCGCTCCACCCCGCCTTCATCAGTACCACCCTCGCTCCTCCTCACTGACATATCAACGATAGAAATTGTTAAGGTCAAAAACTCAAGGTTAAAATGTTGCTTCTGTGTTGTGTGGAAAAAGAGAGAGAGAGCGAGAGAGAGAGAGGGAGAACCATGAGAGCCATTTCATAAAATCTCATTTCAATGACATGACAGAGACATGGTAATGAACTTCATTAATGGTTGCGGTTATTGCAGTTGTTGTTGTAGTTATTTAGTCACAGGCCATTGCATCCGAGCCAACTTGATTCTGAAGCGTAGTTCATAATGATTCATAATGAAAGATTCTTCAGTTGCTATAACAACAACAACACAATAAGAAAAACAATAGCAACACAAAGGGAAATAATAACAATGTTCAAAGACAACAGCAACAACAACAACAACCACTCAATGTCATGGTTTATCACTTAACATAATTTTATGGATATTTTGACACGTGTTAAGAAACACTCTCAAACAATGACATATGAAAATCACACTAATAATAATATTGTAATAACAACAACAATATCAGACATATCAACATACATAAATGCACTATTAAAGCATATTATATACAAATAATAAATACAATAAAGTACAATATTCGGCTCACTGGAATACCCTTAATTTTATCATTCATGTATGTTATTCATTCAGTTATTTTAGTTTGTTCATTTGTATATCCAAGAGTTTTGTGGTTCTCGTACTCGTATTTCTTGATTTACGATTTTGTGCAACTGAATGGCGTTATTTAAATTAGTACCAATCTAATACACACACACACACACACAAGGATTCCTTCATATGTATGCACAAATGAGACACGCCTCCAGACAGCCTCAAATAAAGCGAATAAGGAAAACAAAGAAAATGTAGAAATGAAAGAAAAGGAGGAAATGGATATGAACATGCTACAAACTTAGAGAGTATTATATACCGTTATAAGATTGAAGGCCACCTCTAATCAACCACTCCCCCCCCCTGCCCTCTTAACTCACACTCTCCCACTACTACACACACACACATGTACACTTATAAAATGCTGTAATATCACAGGATGTTAATTTATTGTTTTATTTGCTTTAGGATGATAAATTTTTTTAATATTATTTGTTGATTTATGATAAACTTTTTCACAGATGTTACACAAACATACCTACATACGGTACAAACACACGCCCACCATTTTTTTTACCGTCAATCAAATACATCGATACACTATATTATAATCAAAAACATTCGAACCTCGATAAAAAGAACCTTTCGTGGAGTTTCTCGAGAAACTTCGTGCTTAAGATTGGACGATACAATCTGTATAGATGTCTATACACTCCAAAAACCATGCAACGCTTGTTTTATCACCTAAATAAATTCATAACATAAGCGTATTCAGTGGTAATGGGGGTAAAATGGGATACAGAACATGTGAAGTGATTCATACAAAAATATTACTTGATTACTTGATGAACTTCATCGAGTCATTGAGGCCTCCAGCTCTATCGTGTGATTAAGATATCCGTCTATCCGTCTGTCCATCTATTCGTCTGTCCATCTAACCGTCTGTCTTAACAACTGTCTGTGAAAATGACCATTCCAAGAAAATTACCGCCAAGCTATCGGAATGACGTGTTAAAAAGAATAGTAGTGGACACTAAACTGAAGACAAAACTTAATGTCACAACAATTTTATATTCTTACTATAATGCAGTATCTAAAAATGGGCGTGGCTTTATCGTCACGTAAACTATTTACGATTACGAAAGTTACATTTAATATCGTTACTTATAATTATGACTTCCTATTAAATAATATACTTAAGTAGGCGTGATACGCCTTCTATACTGCTTTATATATTCTCTTAATGGGAGGTTTTATTTCTCTCTGTAACCTAATCTCTTTAATTTCCTGATCTCAACCTGATTTTCGTTGACTGCTATTAAAATTAATTCAATGTTTCAAACATTTCAAGTGTTTCATTCGGTGTTTAATATTTAAACTGCCATTTAAACTCTGTGATCATCGAGTTTGTGCATATGTAGAACAGAGTTTAAACAGAGTCTCCATCCTCATCTCATTAAAAATCGATTACTTCGTGTGTCTGGAAAATAATTTTAATGACTCACTTAATAAGTTAAAATTGCCGAAATCAATTAAAGAAGCTAAAGTAGCTTAAGGTAAGCACTCGAAACACGTGAGGCAAGGGAGGGGAGGAAGGGAGGGAGGGGGCAGATGAGAGAAAATGATAGAGAGACCCAGCCACCATATTAAATTGGTTTTTCCTCGTTAATATCTTGAAAAGAACTTGTATGTTGTTGTTTATACATACTTCACACGTATGTTTGTATGTCTTGTATTTAAGGATATATTAATACTTCTATGATGTTAGGATAACCTACACTTTTTTCACTCAACACCTTTCCTCGACACTATCGCAGCTTATGAAAGAATCTATTTCAAGAACAACCTATTTCAATAAAATCTGACAGGGTCTCAGCATCTCTCTCGCTCACTCCTGGAGAGTACGAAAAGTTTACCGTTTATTCAGGTGTATCCGTTCCTATCAGTGTTAAGAATCATAATTTAAAAACTTTTCCCGCGGCCCAAAATAATTTCTTACATTCCAATTTATTGCATTAAGTATGTACGTAGTCAATGAACACGGTACGCAAGCAATCAGCGAATCCGTGGAAGCTTCACGCCAATAAAAGGACCCTTTTTCCTCTGCACGGATGAGAAACCGCTCCCACCCCCCCCCCCCCCCCCCCTCCCTCACACAAATCAACTGTGAGCTCTTGTAGCTTGTAGAAAATGAATTATTACTGAATCGATTTTGCGTTAACAACACCAAATCCATTACCAACTTCTTAAGCTATTTAGCGTTGTATGAATACCACAGAAGATGCTGCCGCAGACTTGGTTACGGTGTGGTGGCTGTTGTTGTTGTTATTGTTGTGTGTTAACGATGATGATGATGATGATGGTGATGATCTCGTCGATAGAAGAAAATATAAATTATGTTTAAAGGATGATGATGGGGCTGTCCTTGCGCTACTGTTCACACCGTGTTGATTGGAAACCAAATCATCAAGCGAGCGAATGGGGGGGGGGGCTCTCAGGGTGGGCTTAGAGTTGGCAGACTTTGTGTGTGTTGTAGTAAATGTACTCATACGTTCCCGTTGTTGTTGTTGTTGTTGATGTGTCCTCTGGTAACATCGTCAGCGAGGTAACAAAAACGCGCGAAGATAAGCTACAAGTACATTCAAATCTCTTCGAAGCGCAGCTTTTCTGCGGTAATTCTTTAGCTACGTTTTGCCACACAGTGTTGCAAAATGAATGTCTGAACAAAACAGAAAGAAAGGAAAGAAGGATATGGTTTTTTTTCGCTCTACTCACACGAATTCGTCGCATGGCCTGTACGATTTCGGCGCGTGTATTCGGTCGTGGCACCTCTTCCCAGCCTACAAACTGTAAGGATGAAGAAAGAAAGAAAGAAAGGATAAAAAAGTTAGTTTTACAAGTTCGAATAAATGAAACGTATGAATGGAGAATATAATCATTGATATTATTATATATTCAAAAAGCTTATAATAAGAAAAATCGTATTGAAATCTTTTATTGCATTTATGATCTGCAGAAATTTCTGAGTTCAACTTTCTATATTCTATGATATCCTTTATTTGAGCAAAATCTTGCGATTTGATTAGAAAACTTGGTTCAATCTGCTTCATTATATCATCAGACTTAATTTACTAAAAGCAGTTGATTAATGTTTTTGCTCTGTAGTCGAACTTAAGTAATAACTTAAGCTGAGCTTAAACCTTAACTTATTATCGATAATCATATGGATAAATATTAACTTAAGTTTATTAAAGACAGACAAAGTTTAAGTCTACAAATTTGTCGATTTAGAAATTAAGTAATTGATTAAGTTGCTGCTTAACTTAAGCTACCGTTTAGAGCTTAGTTAATATCAGTACAATACAACAATCAACTTCATTCAATCAGTTGAAAGAATCTTTACATATCAGAACATCAAAAGAAGTTGAGAAAGAAAAAGAAAAGTCAAGGAAAAAGAAATAAAGAGGGCAAAAGAATAAGAGAAAGAAGCAGAGGATGAGAAAGAAGTAAAAAATACTAAGGAACTGACAATTGTATAGACTAACAACAACAATATAGAAGAACATCCTTACAACAGACACAACAGAGAACGAAAAAGCAAAATCTAGAGAGAAAGAGACAGAGCAAGAAAAGTAAGAGAGAGAGAGAGGAACAACGAGAGAGGGAAGTGAGGAGAGTGAGAGATTTAATAGAGATCTCCTAACAAACCGAACCACAAGAAAAGTCAAGTTTCAAGATTTCACAAGTTGTTGATTTTCGTCCTTCTCTCAAGAACAATGAAAAGCAATACAAAAGACAAAATCCAACAATGGGAAAGAGCATTTGTAAAGGAGTTTGAGTTACAGGATTTGCAATCTGAGTGCTGTAACTCGCCAGTTGGCTGTCCTACAAAAGGACACAAAAAAACACTAAATCTTGAGGACATCCGTACACTGAACTAAACTCATATCAATGAAGCTCAGAGCACTGTCTTTCCTTTTCTTCCCTTCTGTCTCTCTCTCTTTATTTTTTTCCTTCTTTCCCTTTCTATCAATTTCTGTCATCTACAGAATTACATTCAGCTCTGAAATGCGTAACATTTTTTCCACATGAACAACTTTTGGTCATTTTATTTATCCTTTCATTTTATTTGTCCTTTGGCACATTTTTTCTGTGATTTCTTTTTTTTGTACGGTTCGTTTTCCTCCCTAATCTCCCTTCCTACCTGGATGGCGACATAACTGGTTGGCATACTCGGTTTGATATCTTAGTAAATATTTTATCTGACCCATGTTGTTGCTCACCAAACCTCTTTGTGTCTCAATCGCTCTCTCTCTTTCTCTCTACTCTCTCGACATTTCTCTCGATGTCTTTTGATATCTCCTAGAAAAGGTCCACAAGTTAATCCTGCTAAGTGAATCCACTCTACTTTGCTTGAGAGCTTGTGAGATTTCAGAAGTAATAAAAGTTTGTTGTAAAACTTAGATGTTAATTCGTTGAACATCATTTTTGGGATCTCTGTATTTAAGAGATCTCAATTTATTACTCTTGATTTTACTACGTTTATCTCTATGGATATTTAAGGATGGATATTTATGGACAGAAACTTTGTACTTTATAAACGAAATAAAATACTATACAGAATACTACTATACTATACTATACTATACTATACTATAACTATACTATAACTATAACTATAACTATAACTATACTATAACTATACTATACTATACTATACTATACTATAGTATACTATAACTATAACTATAACTATAACTATAACTATACTATAACTATAACTATAACTATACTATAACTATAACTATAACTATAGCTATACTATACTATACTATACTATACTATACTAGGTATCTATTATATTTGTTTATATAAATCTATAAATAACATTATCCGAACCAAGTATTTATGTGTATTCAAAGGTAAAACAATAATAAAAAAAGACTTAAAGATCTTTCAGAATTCTCTATTAGATCATTCTATTTCATCTACAACATTATCTGTTGTTACTTTGTAGTAAATATGATGTAGTAAATCTGATTTTATTTTTTTTCCAAGGATCGATCATAAACACATATTTGAGAAATGTACTCAAATATTTCATATTCAAATTGGCATCGTTTTCAATGTCAAAAGCTAAGTGAAAGTGCCAAGAAAACGATACGCATGAAATCGGTGGAGGTTGTCTCTATAATACATGTAATTATTAGAAACCAACATTCCAAAATATGTACATACATATATGAAAGTATATTTACATATGTATATGTATGTGTGTATGTATGTATACACTATATATTGAGCACAATGGATTCTTTAATATACGCGTGTTAGTGATACAAAATTTTGTTTTGCTAACCTGAGAGCTTTACCCTTGGCCATGATACAGGGCCAACATAACTATAATAAATATTAAAATAAATCAATATTAAAACAAATAAATAATAAAATAAATAAACAATATAATAAATAGTTAATTTATTGTGAACTGTTTTGGAGAATATTTGTTGTTGTATAGTTATTGTAAAATTGAAAATACAATCAATCGTTCGTTGGTAACGCTTCCAATATTTTTTTTTTTTTTTTGGTTTTTGATTATCTGATTTATGTTGGTACTTGTTTTAAAAATTGATTCTTACAAATATAATGATACATACAGCAAAACAAAAACCAGTGATGCATTTCATAGTTACAAGGAGAAAAAGCAACCACAACACACACACACACACAAGACAATAACAATAAAATATGTCTGATTTATTCTTAGATAGAAACAGATGTTGAATGAATGATGCATTTTATAAAGAAACATCGACAGAATCTCAAAAACGATGACAAAATTAGAAAAGAAATGAAATTATAAAACGGAACAATAAAAGAACAGAGGAGTGAAGGCGAAGAGAAGAAGGACGAGAGGAAGGCGGGATCTTAAAAAATATTCTTTTTTTTATTGAAAGTATTTAAAACTGAGGCGCATCAGCATCTCCTGGATGAAGTCCTCAGATTGAGTATTTGTTCGAGATTGCGAAGGAAATCTTTCGATTTTTCTCTTGATTTGTCAGTCGAATTGCCAGTCGATTTGTCAGTCGGTTTGTCTATCGATCTGCCCGCCTGATTGACAGCTCCATTTGCTCCGTCCGTCTGTCTGACAGAACGCATCGCTTGCAACAGATGCATCTCAAGATGAAGGATGCAGCACCAGCAACGGCAACAGCAAAGCTTCAAACTATTATTCGACTGCAATGAAATCATTTAAAAATAGCAACACGATTGACGTCATTCGAATGTGTGGGTTTTTCTTTGAAAATTTTGAAAAAAAAACGCACTCCTTTCGTTTTCTTCCTTTAATCTTCTTCTTCTTCGTAGTCTGCTGCTACTTAAAATTAAATTTCACTTGAAAATGTTGCCCGCTGCGCTGTGGTTGGTTTTATTTTCACTTTCACTGCAGCCACGATTGCGATCATCCACCCAGCCAACCAACCGCCGCCACCCTTCGCCGCCCACCCTCAAACATTCTCTCACCTTACATACATCTTCCTCAACCCGCCCCCCCCCCCCCCCCCCCACCCCTCCACTGGTTTGCTCATCGCCTCACCTTATTTTCAAAAACTGAAGTGAAAAAGTGCAGCAGATCTGGCAAAAAACCCATTTTTTGTTGTTCTTTTCTACTTGTACATATTTGTGTGTGTTGTTGTTGGTTTTATTTTTAATTTTACTTTAAAAACTTATCTAATTTTGATAAGTTTAATTTTAGAAACGCTTTTTTACTAAAACTTAACATTTTTTTACTATTGAACTTTATCGATCTTGAGGAATATTCTGATATTTCCAATTTTCACACAGATTTTCTTAGCTTCTAAATAAATCTTATTTTTATTACATTTGAATACAATATTATTCAGTGTACATGATATTTTGAAATTTAAGAATTGTTCTGTGGAATTTAGGGATTTTTTTAATATACGAATTTGGAAGTTTTTCTCATTTATTTATTTTTTTTTTAAATGGGTATAATTTTTGGTAATTTTGCAGGTTTAAAAATAAATATTTAGTTTAACAACACATCTTGAACTCTTTATTTATTAATAAAACAATAGTTTACAAAATTGACGAGAAAAACCTTAAAAAAATACGAGACAATAAGAAATATTAAAAAATTCGGAAAAGTGGCGCAGACACAAAAATAATTTGCGTAAAAATAGCGCGAGTGTTCGAAAGAAAAAAAATGTTTATTTATAAATTTTAGTAGATGCGTCGTTGCACCTTCGAAAAAGAATTACAGGGGGGAAAAACAACAACAACAACAACAACAACAAGAAATAAAATTATAAAACACGATAAATTGAAGACATGATAAAAACAAATAAAATCGAAACGTACGAAGATTTTACAAGACTTTCATCTGTCTGACGTTCATCTGTCTGTCTATTTAACTGTCTGTCTGTTTGTCCGTCTGTCCCTCTGGCCATCTGTTTGTCTGTCTATTATTCTGTCTGTCTAATAATCAAAAAAAGAAGCACACAAAGCATAAAAACGCATTCGTTAACATAAAAAATGTTTAACTGAATTGTAAACAGCTTTAAAACAGCAACAAGAATAAAAGTAACAGAGCAAAAGAAAAGCAAAAAAAAAAACTATCTCCAAATAAAAGCAAAACAAGTTTAAAAACGCAAAGAAAATTTTGAACAACAAGAAAAACAATTTAACAGGAAAGAAAAACCTAAAAATTACAGTAAAAATTCATGAAAAACTATTGAAGCATGAGAAATTGTGAGAAATTGTTTGTTGTTGTTGTTGTTTTTGTTTATAAGCACTACACACGATTTTCGAAGGTGTTTTCTTTATCTCGATCATTGTTCTCAATACAATTGCTTTGTTCTTCCTGCTATTCTTCTTCTTCTTCTTCTTCTTCTCTCAATAGAGTTTTCAAATTCTAAGAAATTTCTATAAAAAATTTGAAAATAAATCAGAATTCTTAATAAAATAAAACGATTAAAAATTTAACATGATTTTCGATTTAAATCCCTCCCTTCCTCCCTCCCTGCCCTGCCCTTTAAATTCACTTTCCCCCTTTCCCGCCCCTCTGTTATGCTACTGTTAAATGTTATATGCTAATGTTGACACAACTCTTGCACCGTTAATTCTGTTAGTGTTGTTGTAGTTGTTGCTGTCTCACTGTTATGTTGTTGGTTCTATTAATATGGCTTCTGTTAAAGTTGTGAGGCTTCTGTTAACTGTTTCTTGGGTGTTTCCTGGTGCTAATGTGACTCTTTGTGTTAATAATACTGTTGTTGTTGTTGTTGTTTCAGCTGTATTCTATTGCCGCTGTTAATTTTAGAACTTATGTTAATGCAACTGTTGACAACGTCGCTGTTTCTGTTAACCTATCAACATCCACCTCAGCTGCTTTCTCCAAGCAATTCTCACCACTCGCCGTTATACCTCTTAGAGAATCGCATAATGATAATCATCTTCATCACCATCGCCCTCATTATTATCGCCATCAGGATTATCATCGTCTTTATTATTGTCAAGTATGTTCGATCGATGCATGTAATCAAGAAGCGTTGGCGGACGTGTTGCTCGCCTTCGTCGCTTCGTCGCTTCACCGCGTTGCAGCAATTAATTTTATTGTTCGTAATCGTCATCGAGTCTGCTTTTCTTCTTTTTTTTAATGCGTTTTCTGCGTTTGTGGCTTTCTTCTCTGTCCATGTTTTTATTTTTATTTTTGGGGTTTTTTTTTCTCTTTTTTTCTCTGGTTTCTGTTCTATTTTTTGTTTGTTTTTTGTTTATGTTCTGTTTTTTGTTTTACTTCTTTTCTCTTTTTTCTTTCTGTTTGTGTTTTTTTTTTTTTCTTTTAGTGTTCTTTGTTTGTCGTTTTTAAGTTGTTGTGTAAAATTTAATGTAGGTCCACATTTACGCATTTATTATCCTTGACTACGACGACGCACATTCTTTTGGCTCTATTTTCATTTTTAATTAAAGATAAAAAAAAAACCACAACAACAACAACAACAACAACAACAACTTAAAAAACATTTCGATAGAATAAAACAAAAAAAAAAGGAAATAATTAATTCGTTGGTGCCAAAAATTAAGCCAAATAATTGTTATAAAAACAATAAATAAAATAAGAGAAATGGTTATTCTCTCCTCCTCCTTCTCCACATCCCTCTCTCTCTCTCACTCTTCCTTTCGCGTACTCCTTATAATCTCTTTTCCTTCTGTTCCCTTCTTTTTTGTTTTAAATGTAAACATTTGCACGTGGCAACACTTCAGGGAAAAAAAAATCAGCCCGCAAAAAGAAAACTGGATGCAACAACAAAAAACCATGCAGCAGCATCAACGCTTTAAATATAACGGTAAATGTTTATGTTTAGTATTTAGTTTTGTTGCGATGTTGCGCTGTTGCATTGTTGCGTGTTTTCCTTTGTCCGTATCGTCTTTGTTCGCATCGTTTGTGTCTACTTTGGCGATGTTTGCTTAGTAATGTTAACAACAGCAACAAAAAAAAAAAGGAAGGAAATTAAAAAAATCCAAGGATTTCCACCGAAGTTTTGTTCTATTTACGCTTGAGATCTTTTGAAAAATTCTCCAACGCTTTAATGTTCATTTTAAGATTTAATTTAAATACTTTTATTTTTAATTTCAATATTTTTATTTTTATTTTCAACCATTTTTTAATATAATATTTAGCATTCTTTTAAAGTTTTCATGGTAAAAAGTTTTCAAAGTTTCATAAAGTAAACTTCATTCATAATGAATACTGAGTAATGGTTCATTTATGGTTCATTTAATAATGAATTCATTTTAAGAACGTAATTTTTCTGAAGTCTTTGTTCATTACTTTCAGTGTATTTATTTTTTTACCTCATTAGTTATATTTATTAGTATTAAAATCACAAATATTTCATTTCTAATTTCGATACATTGATTCCTAAACTCAGTTCATAACGTTCATTCCTGTTCATTAGATTCATTTTAGTACATTAGGTTTATTCCAGTTTATTAAATTCATTTTAGTTTATTAGTTTCTTCACTTCGGTTAACACGATTAATTTTAGTTAATTCTATTAATTTTATTTCATTATATTCATTTTATTGCATAATTCATTCATTCAGTTAGAAATCATTTCAGGAAGAAGCCAAAAATTCAGCGAAAAAACGAAATAACAATAGAAAAATACCGAAAATCGTTTGGAATTTTTTATTTAATATTTTCATCATTTCATTATTTATTGAGAACTTGTTTTTAATCAGAAAGCGTTTTTTTACACTCATCCATCCGTTCTACCAGCCGTCAATCACTCGTGATAGATTTTGCTGAAATAAAAACAGCAACAAAATATAGACGACAAAGAAAAAATATAGCGCAAAGACATTTCACACAATGAGACATTTCAAAGGGAATATATTATATTTTCTATACTGATTTTTCATAAATAGTTCTCGGTATAAAGATGGAAAGACGAAAAATTAATTGTTTGCAAACATGTGTAGTTTTTCTTTTTTTTTTTGAAGAATGAACTTGTTCGCGAACCTTGAACCTTGTTAAAGAAATAAATATCAAGAACATTGTTTAGAATCATATATACGAGTATATACAGTTTTATAGACATATAAAAGAGACAGAACTGATTAAATATGAGATAATTTAAGCGAAAATCAATGCATCAAAAGTTCGTTTTATCAAACACGTCATTTTAAATCAAAAGAACGCTGAATTTATAGGCTTTTCTACACTTAAATATGTCTCAAGTACCTTCCAAAAACTCTAAAAATCTGTATCACTAAAGTTATTCTGAAATGCCTTAAAATTTCTATTCAGAATCGATATTAAGACAGAACTACTACATTGTATAGGGTGGGCCATCAGCTGGTTTCATATTGCAATTACTTACTGTGAATAGAGTGTATCGTGTATCGAAATAATTAATAAACTAAATATAAATATAGGAAGATATAAAGTAATAATAATAGCTAGACAAGAATAAAGTGATTGGATCAGTAAAAAGAGACACCAGTAAATACGCTAGTCGCCATGACATGTGTCAAGTGAAGGATGACGTCTGTAAAATGGTCATAAGCTATCAACTCAGAAATCAGTCTCATCAAAGTGACCACTTTTTCTTACACACACTCACACACACACACACACACAGATACATTATAAATGTTATCTTGATTAAATTTGTATCTTCGGTGTTTTTGATGTTGTTGTTTTTCTCTTTGTTGTTGTTGTTATCTTTGTTGTTGTTCAGAAAAGTGGCCAATCATTTTTCTTACAACTTTGACAGCACCAACGATAGAAATCTCTAAGGATATAAAATGTAATCAAGAAGTTGATTTTCGAAATGAAATGAGAAGGAAAGCAAAAGAGGAATACTGCAGTTATAACAACAACAATAAAAAATCATCTACTACAAATACTATAATGAAATTAAATCTTAAACCTTAAGATTCCATAGAAACTCACGGATAAAATATCAAGTTGAAGATTATATCATAAATACACGAAAGAACACCAACAAAACCTCTACAAAAAAAACGAAATTCGTAAATGCACAAGAACTCATTACAGTATTGAGTACATTTCACACCGAAAGCAGTGCATACTTTCAGGCTCTTTGTGAAAATCGATTTCGGTTTTCCTCTCAACAAGTGCAAGATTTCTTCGATTGTAAATCAAGAAAAATTATTATTTTAGCACATACAAATACGAACAACAGCACACACACACACACTAAATTTTATTAGAAAATCGAATCGGAAGCACCTCCTCGCCATTCTTACGGCATCGTTTCCCCCGTTCTTCAGTCACCTAATAAAACGGTACGTCATTCAGACGTATAACCACAATATCCACAACAACAACAATAACATCATCAACAACAACAACAACAACAACAACAACAACAACAACAACAAACACCACATCGACACTGTGCATCGCCACATCGAAATACAAAATGCAATTGTAAAGATTTTCGAAAAATTATTTAAATTGAAAATATATGGTATTTATGCCGAGTTTTATTACTTTGCGGCTTTGCTCGTTAATTTCTGCGTCTCAATAAAAAAAAGTACCCACTTTTCTTGCTAGCTGAAGAGCGCTTTTTTGGCCTTCTTTGCTTCGATCTCTCTTTCTCTATCTATATCCACACCTACTCTACTCTACGCTACTTATTCTTATTCTCTCTCTTCTTTCACTCACTCATCCATCGGATATAACGACGTTCGCCCAACCGTGATCAGCAATAAAAATGTTGTAAATTCGTTATTGCATTTTTATTGCATCGTGCATAATAATAACTCACGCAAATACACAAGTCTAAAGAGAAAAAAGGGAGAGAAAAAGAGAGAGAGAGAGAGAGAGAGAGAGAGAGAGAGAGAGAGAGAGAGAGAGAGACAGAGACACAGATAGTAGGATTACTAAGTGAGACATTCATCCGAACATTCATATGAAAGCCAACTTGACCAACACTCGGCTGGAACCACCACAAACTTGCATTTCGATAAATCGTGTCCAACGTGTTCCAGACACATTCGTAATATCCGCAGTTTTCTCTGGTGTCCGTTTGTCTGACTTCAGGGGGGGAAAAAATGTTATTACCACTTTCAACAGCAATAATTAAAAATCGATTTTTGTCCTGTTTTTCCGTTCTTTTCTAGTGTCAAGTCAATTCGTTCCTTTTTTCGTTTGGAAAATTTTTAATTTTTATTTCTTTTAGGAAGTCACACTCTAAAAAAAAACCAATCCATTTTGTACATTCATGATGATGATGATGATTGTGATGATGATAACGATACGTAAAAATTAATGGAGTAGAGTACATCATAAATCAATCGATGAACCCTGGATTGAGTTGGACGAATCTGATGAGGTTTATTCTTCATCTTTTCAGGGTTTTAACTTCAATTCCATTTCATAATTTATATAGTTGCTTTCTTCAATCTTAAGATGGTTTCAGGTTTCAGATGGTGGATCCATTCCAGTACTCCTTCTTACCGGGTTTTGCTCTTGCTTTTTCTTTCTCAGTCTCTCCACTATTTCTCAGGATCTCCACTATTCCTCTCTTTCTCTAACTGCCCGATCTTCATAGCTGAAAGAGACCAGTATTTCACCTTCATTCATTTCAAAGGTCAGTAAGGTCACTTCGATCTTATTATAAATGTGTCACGTTTCGAATGACTTCTTATCGGGTTCTTACTGCAGCTATTACTATTATTATTATTCGATATTCGATATTCTAGATTCTCTTTCGGCATATTCTGCCCTCCGAAATGACCTGAAATCAACACGCTTCTAAATCTAGGTAATTATATCGAAAGCACGTTTCATTTGTCGACTTAAACGAGAACAAACAAAAAAGTGAGAATTGGAAAGAAAAGAAAAAAATTATAAATACGATATAATACACAATATTTAACAAGTCAAAGTAAAGAATCAGAGAGAGAAACAGAGAGAGAATGAAAGAGGAACACTGAACACACCAAAGAATTATTTGAAAATAAAAGCAACGTCATAAAAAAATATTCTAAAAGCCAGAGAAGTTCATGAAATTTTATTATGAGTGTGTAAATAGAGCAAAGTTCAGAAACATATGTTTTCGTGACAATTTGGCAGCACTTTCGCACGCTCATCGCTACAAACATTGTGTGTGATGGTGTTTGTGTGAAGTACGTCTGTGTGTGTGTGTGTGTGTGTGTGTACATGGTACTTAACATAACTCAACTTAAATAATGTGCTGATAGATTTTTTTTTCCTTGTGTTTTTGTGTTATTTTTGAGAACGTGTCTAATGGTCAAAGTTGGCGAGTATCGTCGTGTTGTGTAAACAGCTTCAACTTTGAAGGAAATAACGGCATCAAGTATACAACAACCACCAAAAAAGTTACAAAAGTTGTTGTTTGCTATTTTATAAAATAAAGCAAATAAATAGCAACAAGCAAAGTGAAAAGTAAAAGCAAAAGCAACAAGTAAATAAAAGTCAAGCACTGAGTCAAGTGCAAGAGTAGGGAAAAAAGACAAGTTAAAGTCTAAAGACTTTAAAAAAAAAACCAAAAAAAAACCTGAGTTTCTTTGACCTGAGAACAAATACACGGAAGTGAGAAGTCAGTCAAGAAGTGTGTAAAAATGCAGCTCGATTTGAACACGATTTGAGTGAGTGTGTGACTTGAAGTCGATGTGTCTTCTTTTTCATTCTTTGAAGACTCAGAGTTTCCTGAGTGACTCTCACTTTTTTGAGTGACTGAAATCCCTTGACTTCGATTCTGATTTGAAGTGACACAAATTCTTTGAAGGACACACATTCTTTGATGAGACCTGGAAGTGACTCCAATTTTCGGAATGACTAACATTCTTGGAAGTGACACTGAGTCCTTGAAGTGACTCAGATTATTTCAAGTTACTTTGATTCCATGAAGTGACTCAGACTCTGTGAAGTGACTCAGACTCTGTGAAGTGACTCTGATTCCATGAAGTGACTCTGATTCTGTGAAGTGACTCTGATTCTGTGAAGTGACTTTAATTGTTTGGAGAGACCTTAATTCTTTGGAGAAGTGGATGGAAGTCTAAGAAAACTCATTAGAAAAGTGACTAAATTCTGGTACGCATTTCAAAAGAGAAATGTAAGAAGGAGAAAGAGTGTACGAAAAGGAGAGAGAAAGGGAGAAAGGAGAGAGTCAAGTAGTTTTTTTGTATTACGATGCATGGTTATTGTTTTGCATTTTCTTGTTCTTGTTGTTTTCCTTCCACTCCTTCTTCTTCGTCTTTTTGCTGTTCTTTTTTAATTCTTCTTATTGTTGTTGTTGTTCTTCTTCTTCATCATCCTCTGGTTGTTGATTTATTCTTCATAGCAGTCGTTTTCCAAAACCCAGAAGCAAAATGAGCTTAAGTGCAATTGTGTGGGTGCTGTGTCACTCTCTGTGTGTCTGTGTGTGAGTTGAAGAGTGAATGTGTGTGTATGTGTCTGTGTGTATGTCACTTTGTGTAAATTACAGCATTTAATATTGCTTCCGTTTCACGAGTGCTGCCAACAAAAGCTGAAGTTTGCCAACGGAAGCTCTTTCATTGGCCACAAATGAATGCGTGTGTGTGTATGTCTGTGTGTATGTGGGTGTGTGTTTTGTGCTTGTATTCGTGTGTGTGATAAGCGTCAAGGACGTCGCGAAGTTGTTGCCACTGTTTGTTGTGGTGCTTTTTGGTGTGATATTTGCATCGTTGTTGTTGCTGTTGTTGTTGTTGTTCCTTTCGGTTTCTCTGAACATGCTTTATTATTATACTTTATTGTGTGCTTTTTGTTGCTTTGCTTTGCTTTGTTTCTGAGGCTTCTTTATTGCTTTGCATATTTTAAGTTTTGCTTTTGTTTTTGCCATAAGAAATTAAAATCGGGTTTAACAGAAATAAATTAAAAAACTGAAAAAACCACAGAGTATTCAAGTTTTTGAAAAATTATAGAAGAAAAAAAGAAAATAAAACAAACGATGTAACATTTTTTATAATTATTTTTCATCATTTATAATAATAAGTCATCATTTTAATTCTACAAACCCATTCATTGAGAAAGTAATTCAACATTTTACAGATATAAAGTTTCAAATTTCTTGCTGGGATATCATCACTAAAGAGTTGAAAGCAGTTGAAATGAAATAATCGAAAAAACCCCCCCAAAAAAAAACCGCAAAAGAATCCCGAAGAAAAACAGAGCAAAAAAAACCGAAAAACTAAATCATTAAAACGGAAATGCGAAAAGTTTTCGTCCAACACTTATGGCGAGGATGTAGAAAAAGGAACAGAAAAGGGAGTAGAAAGGGGAGCAGAAAAGGGAGCAGAAAGGGGAGCAGAAAGGAGTAGTAGTATTTTTTTCATTATGTAGTTCGTAAGAATGAATTTAAGCATTTGATTTGTATGGCTTGTGAGTTCACTTTCACGCTGCTTGATTCCCTTTTCTCAAATCGTTTCACCCTCTCTTTTGTATCACTTTCAGACTCCTTTCTCTCTCTCTCTCTTTATCTCACTCCCGCTCTTTTCTTCCCTCTCCTTCTCTCATTCATAGTGAATTGTATTTCCGTTTCTACAAACGTTGATCGGTTGCATTATTTTCGAATGTCAAGGGTTAAATTTCATGATAGTTTGCATCTTCAGTCCGTAGAGTAGAAACCAAATAAATATGTCAACTGTCCGAGAAGAAGCACACTGAACGTGGAAATTCTGAGAAAATTGTTCTCTAGAGAATAATAAATAATCCCATAACAATTCTTCAGCATTTCATAAAACACTTTCATACACTTTAGAGACGAATATGGAATGATTCATCATGATTCACTTGGATACCAGTTTTTTTATCCATAAGTTATTAAAACGTTTTCCTCGTTTTGTTACTTTATTTTTTTTTCCTCTTCATATAAACAATTATTAATTATCACAAGTTAAGAAATTTAATCCATCAGGAACATTGAAGAAACTCTTAAGTTGTGTATGTTTAAGAAAGTCTTAAGTTGTATATATTTAAGATAAGTTTAGAGAGAAAAAACCTGAAGAAGTGCCCACGATGAAGCTTTCTCTGATGAAAGCTCTTCTAAATCTTTTAAGAGCCCTCATTTATTTGTAATTTAAGCTCGAATATTTTTAGAAACCTTTCAAAATAATTTGATAACTACTCATTATTGATTTACTGATTGCCTCGTGGGGTCAAGGGGGGGGGCTCGGGTGGTTAGGGGGGGGACACAAGTGGATAAGAAGCTTATCACTTCAAATGAAATGTTTTGGTTTTTTTTCCATAGTTTCAATGACGTTTCTTTTCTCACATTTTTTTTTTTGCTTCACTGCTTCCTACTTTTTTTCCTTCTTTTTCGAATTTTTTTAATTTGATTTTTAAAGCAGCTTTAATTGCATTTTCAAGTGAATAATTAGAAACTGACATCACATAAACAACTTTTCAGAGTTCATAGAGTTCTCTGTTTCTCATTACATTTCTTTTTTCCATCATCACTATCATCATCATTACCGCCATTATCGTCATTATCAACTTCATCATTACCACCACCATCGTCATCATCATCATAATGATCGAGTGCAGTGAAGGGACTGGGAAGTGAGTGACTGCATTTACTTGAACTTTTTTTTCGTTTAGATGCTTTTTTCTTATGGTTGTTATTTTCATTATTATTATTGTAAGTGTGGCAGTTGCCACTGTTGTTGTTGTAGTTATTTGTGTCTTGTTATTAAGTATTTCTTTTTTTTTCCCCTAATGTGAAGCTGTCTCTGGTTGACTTTTTCGACCTTCTCACATTTTTTTCCACATCTTAATGTTGCATTCATTAATCTTCAGATTTCATGTTTCGTCAATTTTCGGGTGAAAGTTCCTTGTACTCGTAATTGTCAGAGTCCAAAGATAGACCCTATCAGAGTACGAATGGTGACATGTGATATATTCGATCATTGTATGTAATCCATGAAAAATGTTGACTTTTTTAAAGATCTTATAGTATCATTAAAGTACCTCTTTAGATAATTATGATTATGTTCTATTATGTAACGTCAGTATTTCAACCATAATCAGCATTATTTTTAATTATTTTTTCAATCTTTTTTCAAGACGTTACATGGTAATCCATTAAATTTGGCATGAGTTCCTTAGTCCCGAATTTCGCTCTAATATAATCGATGACCCTTTTAATTACTTTCATAACTTCTATTACAATATTTTTTTGTATTTTCACTCCACAGCTTTTTGTTTGTAGAGTTTGGTCTCTCTCTCTCTCTCTCTTTTCATCCGATACTGTGTAATGCTATTAAAATTAAGAAATTTTCACAGCATTTCAAGCGTGACAAATGTACGTTAATATTTCGCATTCGAAATGGTTTCCGTTCTGTGACATTTTTCACGTTTACGTCATTTCCTTCCGACTGAGTGAACACGTTGGAATGAGAGAAACATTTTAATGAATGAAAATCATACAAAAAAGTTATAATATAAAAAGCAATATAAGTAAGAGTGAAAGACTTAAACGAGAACAAAAAAAAAAACGTAAAAGAAAAAGAAGACGAAGACGAAGAATTAAAGAAGAAGAATTAAGAGAAGAAGAACGAACGACTGTTATACTAACCAAATAAAAGTGCATCGGCTGGCAAAAAATGCAAAGTTAAGCAGCAACATTTATTTAATTCGTTCGCTTGAAACTTCTGCGTAGAGACGAAAACGAAACGAAAATTCGTTAATTATACGGAACGTGGTTGAGCATTAAAAGCAGATGAAAGCCAGAGGAGGAGGAGGGAGGGGCGGGGCGGGGGCGGCAGGAAGGAGGGAGGAGGCAATAAAGAAGAAAAGCACTGAAATATTTAAAGCGTTGCATGGAAGGATATTAAAAATTCCTGCAGCTGCTGCTACAGCCTGAAAATGAATAAATATATAAATTCTTTTTTTCGATAGTTTTTTGTAGTTTTTTTCGACTGTTTTACAGGGTGCGGCTTTTTTCGGTGCTTATTTGGTTTTTTTTTTTGCTACAATTTTGAAAACAGTTGCACCCGAGCAGCTGCTTTTTCTAGAAAGGGCAACAAATTGTACACGAAAAATGAGAGAGAGTGAGTGAGTGAGAGAGAGAGAGAGAGAGAGAGAGGGAGTAAAGGAGTGTAAAAGAGAAAACGATAACAAAACTCCCTTCCAACAGAGCGTAAAGTTTAATTAAACGCTTTATTAATTCATTTGTAGCAATTGTGAATAATATTTTCCACAGCAACAACATTTTCCACAGCAACAACACATTTTCCACAACAACAACAACAATAACAAAAATTAAAAACAGCTTTTAGTTTTGAAGTTTTTTATTGAATTTAGATTGTGTTCCAATATCATTGTTTTCTTTGGAGATAAAAAAAACAATTTCCAAAAAATGTTAAAAGTTTCTAATTCTAAATTGCAGGAAATTCTTTAAAAATACTCTCTGAAATTGGAAAAACAATTCTTTGTGGGTCTTGAAACATGTTCATCGGCGTTCATTCAGATTAAAGGAGATCCTATTTTGGGAGTATAGTAACAGTGGTCGAATGAGGCCCATATTCGGCAGAGTACTTAACACCGGTAATAGAAGTATAAGAGTATAGTATCTCCCATGTTAATCTAAAACACACCAATTGGAATCATCAACTTATTCTCTTAATAGAATAGATTATGTAAAAATGGACGAATTACGCTCACTTTTTCAGAAGTCGTTAATCCTGATACAAGATGTTTTATCGTCATAGTTGACTGTGATAAATTTTACTGTTGAAGTGATAAATTTTGATTGAAATTCACTCACTTCACTCACTGAAATAAAATATCAGTTAACAGTAAAAAGAAGTTAAAATAAAGACCAGAAAAGGAAGTGATAACAAAAGAATCCTTCTTCTTCTTCTTCTAACCTGGCTCCTTGGGTGGTTGAATTGGCATTCTTTGACAAACCCGGAGGCCCGGAAACCGGAACCGGAAGCAAAATCATTTACATAAATTTACACTAATAATGCTAATTCGGTAACTTTTTTGCCAAAGAGATCCTTGTCTCGCAGGAGGTGAGGAGGGGCGGCGAGGGGGGTGGAGAGCGAAGGGAGGCAACGTAAAGCAACTGAGCTCAATGCCGTTGCTGAGGCTGAAATCACATTCAGTGAGTTCTTCTCCGTATTCTTCTTCTTCTTCTTCTTCCTCTTACGCCCCATTTTTTGTGTCCTTCTTTCGTCCTCTTCTTGCATTTGTTGGGCTGCCAAAAAGTTTTAACTGAAGTACCAAAGAAACGGCAAACCTCTGGGGACCCTTTAATTTATGTCTGTCTGTCTGCTATTTTAGTTGTTGTTCTCGGTTTCCCATCCATTCATTTCTGGCCATTCATTGGCGCTGTCAGATGCAGCCGACAAGAATAACAAAAACAACAACAACAACAACAACAACAACAACAATAGTCACAGCAACACTCACTCTTCTGTTCTCACTTCAAAATCAGAACCTGACAAATCCCAGAATCCCCGAAAACCTCTTGGAACCACACTCAGCCCCACCCCCCCCCCCCCCCCCCGCACACACCCTCTTCCCTTCCTTCCCTTTTCTCTGTGGTAGTCTTAATTTCTTTGGTTAACTTTAATGATTGTGTAAAAAGGTTTGGCTTAAATTTCAACAACAACTCAAATGATTACAAAGTACTCAATTACGAACAGAAACCAACAGCTAAAACCTACAACAACAACAACACACAATAAAGAACATGAACAAAACATGAAGAACTTAAAAAATAAAACAACACCACTACCAACTGCAACAACAACAACAACAACAGCAACAACAACTGCAATAACAACAACTGCAACAACAACAATAACAACAACTGCAACATCAACAAAACCCATTTTGAAAGCATTCATCACTTTCGTACTTAATTGAAAAATAACTAAAAAAAGATATCAAAATATCACACAAGAGAATAATAAAAGATGAGGGAGGAAAAAGATATTCCCCACAAAAAAAAAAAGACAAGAGAAAAACGAAAATAGAGAGCAAAGAAAAAGAACAGGAAAGCAAAGTTTTTAAGCTATCAACAAATATTTGATGCCCTCAGAGAGATGTTGTTGGATGTACTTGAATAAATTTATTTTATCATTTAAAATCATTTTGTTGACGGAAGAAAGAAGATAGAAAGAGAGGGTGAGGGAGGAAGAAGAAGAGCAGCAAAATATTAACATACAACACTTTAAAAAGAGATAAAAGGATTATAATAAGAAAAGAGCAGGAAATCTGTTTCAGAGCAAAGTGTTTGCAATAAAAACGTAACCTCAGCAGATGTTGCTGCAAGGCTCTCTGATGATTCAAAAAAGAGGATCTACAGTTCTTAAAAACCAGAGAAGTTCTGCGAAAACTTGCGAGAAAATCTTAGAATGAGTCTTCAATTCTTTGCAGTTCTTTTGAATTTTCTTTTCTATTTAAAATGAATTAAAAAGTCTGTGTTCAAAATCATTTCCTCTGAAAATTCTATCGAATTATCTTTAACTCCATCTTCAAATGATTTGTATTACTTCTGTACGATTGAACTGAGAGAAAAGAAACCACAAGAATTACAAGCTATCGAAAGGTAAAAAAAAAGTACAACACAGGAAGGCTGAAATGGGAAAAAAAGGTGAGAATAAAAATTTCGCGATTAACGAGCCAAACGTGAATATTTTTCCACGTGAAAAACATAAAGAAACGCCATAAAAATTTAAAAGCGGTTAATTATTTGTACGTTTTTTTGCTACTAAACTCGAAACGTGATAAAAAAAGGAAGAAAGAGAACAGACAGAAAGACGAGACAGAGTAGCAATTTATAATAATATAATAAAAACAAGCAAGAAGCTTAAAAGATTTAAAGATCTAAAAAAGTCTATAAAGCTTTTGACACCTTCGAGAATTTTAGAGAAAAAGGAAGGAAGACAGAGAGAGAAAGGGAGAGAAGGAGAAATAAAATCAGAGTGAGGAACTAATGGTCATTCTTTAATTACTTTTCCAACAGATTCTTCTTAAAGAACTCTCTCAAAAAAGATTACTTTAAAGTCCCGGGTTTCCTTTAATTTCTGTTCAAAGTTAGGTTAATTGTTGGTGCTGCTTTTGATGGATCGAGGGGAGGGTGGGTGGGGGTCGGTGAGGGGTTGCTGGGCGTGGTTAAGCTTCCTCAAGCTGCTTTGCATATTTATTCTCCACTCATAACTTTATAATTTCGCGACAAGCTACGAATGTCAATTTTATGTTCCTTTAAAAATAAAAAATAAAAAAATTCAAATACAGCTGTATACAAATTATTATAGTTGCTGTTGCTGTTGTTGTTGACTTTGTTGTTTTACCTCGTGTTCATGTTGTTCAAATTAAATTCAATTTAATTAACTTGAAAGGGGGGCTCGGGTGACTAAACCACCAGACGCCACCAGCAAAAAAAAAGACACCCACCAAAAAACAGCAAAACAGAAAAAAATACCGACAAAAAGGAAGCAGAAACAACAACAATAACAACAACATTATACACATTTGTGCACAGCATGTTGACAATGTTGTTTCTGTTGTTTCTATTTTTTTCCAGTAGCACGGACAACGCACGCAGGTTGACCAGAGTGTAACGCGTGCAGCTGGTTAGTTTTTTGTTGTTGTTGTTGTTTGTTTACTCATGCTCTTTACGAACTCAATTCTGCTTTAATCTCTCTAAAAGCGATTAAAAACATTAAATTTAGCTTTTAGTATTTTTTAGCTTATTTTTCAATGTTCAAAACTTTTGAAAACCCATAAATAGAGTGGGCCATCGGATGGTTTCTTTTTTAAATGTCTTTTCTTAAAAAAAAATAAAATGTTAAATAATTTAAAAAGCAAACAAAACAATTAAAATTTAATAGTGAATGATTTGGATCCGCAATTCATTTGAAGTGAACGAATGTATTGACAACTGTACTTTTTATAGAATTGTCAAATCTTAAAACAAGGTACAAGTCACGCATTCATTCAGTAATTCGACGTTCTCCCTCTTCTCCCTTTTCCCTTTATTCTGTTAATTTATTCCGTTGAATTTCGTAGTTCCTTTGATGTTGTTCTTTACTGAATTTATTTGTAATTTCGACTTCTCATTAACAGCCTTAGCCCGTGGTTATGCTATCGAGCAAAACTTGGTGGGAAATTACTCTCTTTTTTGTGATCGGAGTCCGTGCAAAAAGAGTGGTTACGCTTGTGCTTGACCCACACTTGCTTTCTTCAAAAATATATATTTTTTTCTCACCTTCAACAGCAACCCGTCTACTACACAAATGAGAAAATGTATTATTTGCGGTGTAGTTTTCGACGCGATGGAGGACCAAATGTTTATATTAATTGAAATCTGCTTAACATATATTAATTCCTAATATTTTGGAACGATAATCACAGGAATATAATTGATAGATTTATCATTTAATTCCATTTTTTCACTCCATTCCACTCTTCAGTACTTTTGTGAATATTGAGACTAAGCAACACCGGTTTGCTTGGTGTCCTCGGTGTACGCTAGACCGAGTTTTCGTGCTCGGTGTGAGAGAGTGATGTTGAGAACAGAAAAATATCCCATTCTCTCTTTTACACACAAAACAACAAAAAAAAGTCCTACTTGCCAAGCAAAACTCGATACCCCGTGGTTATGCTATCGAGTTTTGCTTGGCAAGTAGGACTTTTTTTTTGTTGTTTTGTGTGTAAAAGAGAGAATTGCTTACACACAAAACTCTCTTTTACACACAAAACAACAAAAAAAAAGTCCTACTTGCCAAGCAAAACTCGATAGCATAACCACGGGGATAGCATAACCACGGCCTTATCGTGTATCTTTTCGCGTTGCGTTTATTTCGCGTTTTGTTTTGTGCTTTTCGTATTTTTCGATGAATTGAGAGAGAAAAATTTGTAAATCTCTCAAACGCACTCGAAACGCGGAACCAAACCCAAACGCAGCTTTGTTGGTAATTTACATGTTTTGCAGACTTCACTACGTTTTTGTGGCATGATGGATGAGCTATTTCGTGGAAAAAGTCTCTCAAACCAGACGATCGCAAAATGCTCGCGTTCGGTGTGATTCTGAACAGTGGCTCATACAATTTTTTTTATGCATGGCGCTACCTTCTCCAAAAGGTTCAGAAAAACTTCCTTTTTCATGCGTAGTTCCTCATAAACCTGTTCATTATATAAAATAAAATAATGCACATACATAAGTAACAAATAATATTAGTGTTACTGATGCTCCGACATATGTAAAATATCCGATTTGTCCCTCTTCTGAGTATCCCCGTATTTTATTACACGCTATGACGCTGCGCTCTGGTAATCGCACGAGGAATATTGCTGCTATATTCACTCTCACATAAAGAGCACACGATATTAAACACAATATCAATATGTAAACAATGTGTGCGTATTATCAGATTTGCTTTTGTTGTACAAATTGTTGCCATACATCAATGATAGCACTAATTCATTGGGATTCCTGAAAATACTTGTAAAAATGCTAAAAATGCTTCATGCATGGTAACTCTTTGTGCTCTGCAAGCAGGGGATGTCTGCAAGGCTACGTAAAGTTTGTTTACCTTTGTGTTTCTCCTCAAAACTGAAACGCAGTCTACTCGAAAAAGTTTGATCATACCATTTGGAACGCATTGCGTTTGAGTCGCGTTTGAGTTTGCGTTTGCGTTTAAAAATACGCGATAAGGCTGTAAAACGTAGACGAAAACGTTCCATAAACCATCGGACATCAACATAATTTTTATTATCTTTACATTAACCCGCATTTATCATTCCCAGCGTCATGTTCCTGTCCCTCTCTCTCTTTCTGCCCTTTCTCTCTTTCTCTGTGTCAAGCTTTCTTTAGTTTGTCTCTTTACTTATTCGTTTTATCTAGTTATTTGTTATACTACATGTCTATCTTTATTTTCTTTTCACATGTTGATTTTCTAGAAATATATGCTGATTATTTTTCATTATCTGTGCCATAACCGAATTCATTCTCTCTGTGGTCGAAGACCAACGAACCTTCGACAAATATTGGGGTTAAATATTTTAAAATCTGGTGTCTTGCTTGCGATTTGCTTGTATCGTTTTTTATGGCGAGACGGGAAATTAAATGAATTATTTAATGGATTGTATTCCGAAAATCATGAGTCACCATCAGATTAGATTCACACCAATATACAGTATCATAAAAATAATAGTTCCATCTATTTTGGTTCTAAATCGCTATACCTCTATATGTCTGTATAATTATATTACTATATCTCTATTTCTATATCATTATATCTCTACCTCTATATCCCTATATCTCACGATCTCCAAGATTTCTCTACATCTTATGTATATTTCTACATTTCTACATCTCTATATGGCTATATCAATATATCCTTACATCTCTAAATCTTTATATTTCTATACTCTCTACATTTCTCTACCTCTATAACGCTATATACTCTATATCTATGTCTATCATTCATGAGTTGTTTTTGATCTCACGGACGTTCGTCCTTAACTCCTGAATTACCTTAAGTATCGCAAATAATACAGATATGTATATAGTTCTCTCTAGTATCTATGTTATGTAGCTATTCGATTTCATTTACAAATTTATGGCAACAATTAGCAATACTTTAACTTAATTTAACGCTGAAGTGTTTAGCTGCCAATCGAAGATGGAGAAAGAGACATCGTCACCAGAACAGACAGAGAGAGAGTGAGGGAGTGACAGGAAGAAAACGAGGCAGCGACATAGAAGAAGGTTGAATCAACGGACGAAAAAAATTTCAGTGACGGAGGAGTGAGAGTAGAACGCGTTCAATGACCGTGACAGCGGCGTAAACACATCGTTAAAAACTTAATGAAAATCTACAATCAACAAAGCAGCGTGAGCTTCAACAGTTGATGAGTTTATTGCACAAACACTCAATATGTTGGTGGGTTGGTTTCGATGGTTGGTTGGTTGATTGGTTGGTTGGTCCCACTGGCGGCGCCCACCTCTGGACGTAAGTAGCACGAGCGGCTCGTATGCGCATCAAATATTCAAGCGTTAAACCCAAGTAACGGTTACAAGTGATTGTGACAGCCGGTGAGCGGTAACTTGGTCAACCGTAACGTCGTCTAGTGTGTCATGTACACTACACAAGTAATGTTATTGATATGGAATTAAATGAAATAAATTTTAATAAAGTAGAAATGTTTATTAACACTTTACTAAATTTAGGAACTGACATGATGGTCAAGTGTTACTTGAACAACAACAACGTCGACATTTTCAACCGGAAATGTTGGAATATTAAATAATGAAGAGATTAATATTAAACGTACTTTCATAATAAATTTTCCCATTTTTTCTTTCGATGGGATATAATACATGGCTTTATCGCTAGACACACATACAAACTCCGAATGTATTTAAGACGTGGGGAAAATGTTACTTAAACATCCTCAAAATAGTTATGTTTACTTAAGAGAATATCGTCGTAGTATTGACGAGAATATCGCCGCTATAAACGATGGATATCGGAATAGTGAAAGTAACATCGCTAAACTCCAAATTGGACAGTCTGAATCAGACACAATCAAAGTAATCATTCATTTCTTTGTTTCCGAGACAAATTTTCTTCCTTCAAACTTAAGACTTAATTAAGACAGTTCTCAAAGATCTGTGAAAACCCGCTAATCACCACTTTTAATCACTTATATAGAAGAATAAAAAATAACAAACACAATACAAGCCAAATGAAAGTTGAAATAAATGAAGAAGCGTAAGAAAATGAAATAATAATCTTGATACGATTGCCAGCAATAAAAGTAACATTGTAAATAATGGACAATTAGTGATAAATTAAGAAATAATGAAATTCTTGAGAGTCACTGCAAATCGTTGAGTGTCAACGATACAAAATAAAAGACTAAATAAACAAGAAGGAAACGAATGTAGGAGCGAAAAGGAATGAGTTAATTATAAGTGACAACGATAAAAACGCCGGTTTAAAGAAGCTTAGATGAATAAACATAAAAAATTTAGAAACTATACGAAAACTTAAGCAACTAATTAACACCTAATTAAGTGTATCTACTAAGAAACATTAAGTTGAACTTGAATTGTATTGAATGCCTTTTAAGTGAATGTTAAGCTTCAAGTAAAGAAGACTAAAAATGGAAGCTTCTTTCAAATGCTTAAAATTATTAGCGATTTGTTATTAATTAATTATTAAAATTAGTTATTTCTACTTATTATTTTAGTTAATTATAGTAAAATATTAAAAAACTAATATTATTCTTATCAAAACAACGTCTCTTTATTCATACTTAGTGATTAATTTTATACATAATCGACAATTTAAACTAAGCACCGATTTTGGGCACACTTTCTGGAGAAATCATTAATGAAGGTTAATTAAATGGAGTTAATTAAGTGGGGTTATCTAAGTAGGGTTAATTAAGTGCGGTTATCTAAGTAGGGTTAACTGAGTGGGGTTAAAGAACTAAGGGTTAGAAAATAGAGTTCACGAATCTGGGTTGACTAGAAGGGGTTAATTAAGTGGGCCACTCTTAGTGTGGGTAACTAAGTAGGGTTAACTAAGAATAACTGAGTGAGGTTAAAGAAGTAAGGGTTAAAAATAGAGGTAACGAGTATGTAGATATTTATAATGGGTTAATATAGTGTATGTATTTAAAATGCACACAAAAACCCAGTCTAAAAATACACTCAATGTATGTTGAATTGTGTTAGAAAGGATTTACAGCGAATCCCGGAAAGGAAACTCGTATGCTACAAAAGAGCTTACGTTTTACTAACAGCTAGAAAGGGGTAATAATTTTATTATGGCGTTAAAAGACAAGGATTACATTCACAGAAGCTGTTACGGTGAGATTTCGTTCGTTCGTTCGTCCGTTCGTTTGTTGGTTCATCCTATAAACTTTGCTGTGGTATTAAATTGCATTTATTGAGATTAAGTACGTGCAAAATAAAGCTCAGCTCCAGCTTCGTCCCATCAAAGTACCTGCGATAAATCTGAAGGATATGCAGAGCAGATACGATAAAATGTGGCAATCGTAAAACGTGGTAAAATGTTAAAAATTTCCTTTCCACTCTTTCAACTCGGAGGCCCGTAAAAACAAGTACCGTTTATAAAGTGATAAATAATGATATCAAAGGACTTTCATTGAAGAACGTGCATGGAAAAGGAATTCAGGACATTTCATTACGGATATTTTTCTTAATTAAAGCTTGATGAAAGGTTGGAATCTTCATTGCCATAAATATTCATATTGTAGGAAAACAACCATTGTTCGGGACTGACAACCTGGTAGCTGGTACTTTAATCAGTTTTCTCTCTCTTTTGAATCCTAGTTACTGTTTCTTCTCTGTCCGTAGATTCCCTAAATTACAACACAATTTATGTTAAACAAACGAAAGCTTCTCGGAAATTTTGTTCACGTTTTCGGGCTTTCATTTGCTGTTCACCTTTCAAAATAGTCAATGGGAAAAAATAGAAAAATAGTCACCTTATCTAAACTTGAAAACCCGAAGGATCAGAAGATCTGGGAAGAATCTTAGTATCTTTACTAAGAGATCGTGCGAGAGGAAGTGAGGGCAGAGAGGGGGAGGAAGAGTATTTTATTTACATTACATTCATTACCAAAGTCCAATTAATATTCACGTCTTTCGGAGGACTTTCAACAGTTTAACTCGATTTATTTTCATACCTGCAACGAGAAGAAAAGTGAAAACAAAAAAAATTATTAGAAAGATTTTACAAGCATTATTTCTAACTTATTTAAAAGTTATTTAAATTTACATGCATTATTTCGAACTTATTTAAATAGTTTACTTTTTAAAAGAATGTATATTATATTTAATTATAATTTCAATTATTTTTCCATTCACACATTTTTTTTTTGTAATGATTGTTTTTCGAACCGTCTTTCTTTATCATAAGAAGAAAAAACAGCTAGAAATGGATAGCAACCAACCATAAAAAGCAGAAAACAAGCAGAGAAAAAAACGAAAAAAGCCGGGAGGGAAAAATCACCATGCAAGCTTGGAATCACTGCCAATCGCTGGTGTTGCCACAACAAGCATTTCAAAGTGTTGCCAACCTCGGCTAGTTGACCATAAAAAGGAGCAAATATTTTCACTCTACCAAAAAAGGATATTCAAGTCTGTGGTCAAGTTTGCGGTAGCTGAACAACATCAACAACAACAACAACAACAACAACAACAACAAAATAACAACCTTCACTGCTAGCGATGTGGTAGTTGTTTGTGTTGTTGTTGTAGTTGATGTATGGTTGTTATGGGAAATTCTTGCTTTCAAAGCCAATCACGTGATTTTTCTCCTTGTATTTTGCGGAAAGAGCTTTAAATGGGCAAAAAATGAAAGTCCATAAGAAAGGAAACAAAAATATGATAAAAAAAAAACTATTTTCGCATGTAGAAAAAGTGGAAAATACACAGAAGCGAGGAGGGAGGAAAACAACAGAAGCCCGCATGGAAAATAGACGAAACCGTTGTAAAAACATGCAACTCTGAGGGGGGGTTGACGAGGGTTCAATGAAGAAGAAGAAGAAAAACAACAGCATCCGCCAAAAATGACAGGTGACATCAAATCAAACATCAAACAACAAATAAAAATGATCTGCAGGAGAGGGAAAGAAAGAGAAGTGGGAGAAGAGAGAGAGAGCAAGGAGACTCACGTGGAGATACAACGATGTTTTGGTGATCGAAAATCGGTTGATTTGAAGTCAATTATTGATTGAAGAAACTTGAAAAGAAAAAGTGAGACAAAGAAAAAGAAAACAAAGTGACAAGAAAAAGATAACATTTCACTCCGAAAATGAAGAGTGATTGTAGCTAAACAACAAAAACAACATTGAAATTATTATCGTCCACACGATCGTCCGTGCATCAACAACAACAACAACAACACTGTTCTAAGCGTGGTCGACGCTCTCATAACAACAACAACAAAGAAGTTTCTTCTTACATTATTTAATATAATTTATTAATTTTTGTGTTGTACTTTTTTGTAGTGTTTCTTTTGTAGTGTAGGAAAATAACAAAAATTCCTAGTTTTTGTATTTTTATATTGTTTTCTCCGGATCTTTCAAATGAAATATTTTTCCGGAAAAAACACCCATTTTATGAAAACACCCCTTAAAATGAAAAACCAAGCGAAGCACTAAAATCGAAGCTGAAACAAAAAGCAAAAACAAAAACAAAACTCATCGAGAACTTTATACTATTTATTTTTCACCCTCGGCAAAAGAATTCATGGACCAGCACAAAATAAACAACAACAACATGCAAAAAGAACAAAAAACAAAACAAAAAACAAAACAAAAAAAAAGATGCAAAATAGAAAGTAAACAAAAAAAAAATACGATAAATTTACAAAAAGTCATCTAATAAAAGTAATAAATTAAAATGAAAAAATTTGCGAAGTTTTTTGTACTCATAAAAGAAATGCAGACGTTTTAATGAAAGAAAACACACCAACATACACACACACACACACACACACACACACACACACACACACACACACACACACACACACACACACACACACACACACACACACACACACTCATTCAAATGAAATGACACACGGAAAATGTTGCCACACTTCATCAATTCAGACCGTCGACAGGAAACATTCTCGAGTACATATTTTAGATGTTATATCTTTTATTTTGTACTCTCTTCTTTTTTTTCTTCTTCTTTAAACTCTCTTCAGTCCCCTTCTTTTCACTATTCGTAGTTTATTCTGTTCTCTTCGCCTCTTCTTTAATTCTCACAACATTTTTGCTTAATTTACAACAATAAACGAAAGTGTGTCTCTAAGTTTGAGTGTGTTTAAGTGTTTGAGTATTTCTGTGTCTGTGAATGAGTTCATTTACACCCTACATCCGAAGATCAAAGGGTATATTATGTTTGTGACGCACTTAAAGAGGAGTGGCAGGTATAGAAAACTATACGCACTCGTATGTAAACAGTGGGCCATCGACTGGTTTCCATTTCTAGCAAATTCTCGATCGGTTTTCTGTGTGTTCTCTTGTGTGTGTGTATGTATGTGTATTTATTTATGTGTATTTCTTCGTCACTTCAATATTAATTTCGTATTTATGGCTCTCAATAATAACGAGTTTTAAGCATCAAACTTATAAATTTTGATTCTGACAGCCGATTGAATTGATCGCATTACAGTTTCTTTTCGTTTTCTTTTTTCTCTCTCCACAGTCTCTCCATCCTCTCAACCAATGATTTTGATGTCCTGTGAATGGTTTCCTCTACCACAACCGACCACCAGCCCCCTCGCCCCTCCTGTCACCATCCTTAACGATATCATTCTATCCTGTGTCCCTTCCTCTTCCTTTTCTTCTTCTTTCCCCCCTTTCCATACTTCTTTCCTTCCTCTCTTTCTTTCTTCCTTCCTTCCTTCCTTCCTTCCTTCCTTCCTCTCTTCCTTCCTTCCTTCCTTCCTTCTTCGCTTCCCTTCCAGCCAACGATTTCCGCTCTACTCCTCGTCATTGATTTAATTTTCTTTCCACTTCTTTTACGATTGCTTTGAGGATGAAATTATTGTTGTTGTGTTTTTGTTGCAGTTGTTTCTATTTTTTTCATTTGTTCCCTCATCTCACTCTTTCATGATTTTCTGTTCCGTTTCTGCTCCACTCAACGTTTTTTTATGTACTGCGAAGAATTAGTTTGTTCTTTTGTAAAGCAAACAATTTTTTACTGTAATAAAAACGAAGTTCCAGAGAGAAAGAGAGTGAGAGAGAGAGAAATAGGAAGATAGTAAAGAAGAGGGGAGCAAAGAGGAGAGCGATGAGAAGAGAGGAACGATGAACTAAACAATGTTAGAATGAAAACCGCGAAGAAAAACTGACCATGACATCCCTATACTCTTCTCTCTCTCTCTCTCTCTCTATCACATTCACTCACCCTACTATCCTCCCTACACCGCCCTACATGACACCCCTCCCTATCCACCCCTTCTTCCATCCCCTTTCGCATCACATCCCACATTTTATAAAGCAAACAATCTCGAGCTTCGGTTGTAGAATTTTTAAGTCACTTCCATGTCACGCCATCATCACGTTACACTGCTCTTCATTTCTAAACGTTTTATTTTAAACTTTT
>OX451348.1:34082001-34224468 GCA_949629155.1 Myopa testacea
TGTCCGACATGCAGTTAATCTGTCTGTGTGTCACTCAACCGTCCATCAGACACTCACTCGTTTAGCGGACAGGCGGCCGGCCACTTAAAAGAAGTAAATAACAACAACAACTAATAGATTAAAAACATCAATAAATGTGTCTTTACTTTTTTAATTGTGTTGTTGTTGCGTTGCTGTTGCTGATGATGATGATGGTTCTTTTTCACTTTGTCGGTTTTTGAAGAATTTATTGTGTTTTTACCAAACTTGGTCAACGACATGATTAAAAGAAAGACTGGAAAACAAACTAAAAGAGAGACTAAAAGACACACCTAACAACCTCTAAAAGACTCTTCTTAAATTAAGACAGAACGAAGCCGATTAACTGAGGAATTCGTTTCAGCGGAACGAAAAAAAAGTTTGATTTAATGATGTTAGATGTTGAAAACAAAACGAAAAGAAAGAAAAAAAAATGTGCAAAATGTGATGCTTTCAACTACCAGATATTTTTATGTACGCATTTTTATGTACATAAAAATTTAAATTTTATGAAGCAACGGAGAGAAATCGGTTTTAAATGAGAGATTTTTACTTTTTTGTTGTTTGTGTATTTTGTTTAATAAACCAAGATTCGATTTCTATTTAAAGGTTTTTTATTGCAATATTTAAATTATCTGCAGAAGAAAACATAAAAGACGCGAAATAAATTTGAACTCTGGGTTTAACCTAAAAAATGTGTTTGTGTTGGTTTTTTCTTTTTAAATTTTCGTTTTTTACATGAGTCATAAAAAAGTAATAAAGCTTAACTATTTGTTTGCGGATTTCTAATAATAATAAATAATAATAAAGTAAATTTATTACGTAAATATAAGAAAATAATAAAAATATTGATTGTAATAATGAAAATAAATACATATATTAACAATAATGATGATAATAATGATAATAATAATAACAATAACAATGATGATAATAATAATAATAATAACAATAATAATAATAAGAGCCTAATTCCTGAGAATAAGTTTAAAAACTCAAATAATGATAACAATAATAATAACATTATTAATAACAATTATTCTATTATTATACTCTGATTTTATTGTACGAAATTTTAATCATTTGCATAATTTAATTAGTTATTTATTCCTCTTCTCCCCTTTTTTTCTTAAAACATAACATATTTTTGTTTGTGTTCTTTCGAAACCCAAGCGTACACTTTTTACGCCTTCTTAAAATAAAAAAATAAGCCTTCCAACAATCGCAATAATAAAATCGAAACATTAAAAAGAAATCATAAAAATTAGAGAAACCATCAAAATAGGTAAGAATAAAAAAAAAAGGATAGCTTAACATTAAAGACGCAGCTGAGCTGAAAATAATAATAATAAAAAACAGAAACTTTAAACATTAAATGTTTTGGAGATTTCAAAAACAGATGCTGTTAGTAATCGTTATTGTTATTGTTGTTGTTGTTGTATTTCCCATATCTTTATTGTTGTGTATAGTGTTGTTGTTTCTTCTGGTTTTTATTGGTTGTTGTTGTTGTTTTTGTTGATGCTTTCTCCTTTGTATTCTCTTTCGGTCTTTGAAATTTTTATTATTTTTCTGTTACACACTTCATTGCACCATGATTCGGTCACTTTATGTTCAAAGCATATCCTGTCCTGTCCTGTCCGTTCTGTCGGTTCTGTCAGAGTCATAAAGATTAAAAAAAAAGTTGCGTTGCCTGTCATCGCTTTTTTATGTTGAAGGACATCAGCAACAGACAAGCCAACGAATGCAGAGCTTTTTTTCTTTATGACCGGCTTTTTTTTATCTTCCTGCCTGGCTGTCAGTCTATCGGTATGTCAGTTCATCTGTATCTTTCTCATTGTCACTTCTTCCCTTCTTTAACTTAGCTGCTGGCTAATAAAACTCTTCTTCTTTTTCTTCTTATCCTCCTTCTTTGAGACTCGACAAAGTGCAAGTGACCCAGTTTTCGAGGCCCGTCACCTCTTACAAATGTAACTGTTTTTTTTTTTATGATTAAAGAAATATTGCTTAAAGATAGGACAACAAATCAACAAAAGAAAATCTTATGTCATCTTTTCATGAAACAAAGAAATCTCTATTTTGTTCATCATTCTTTGTTATATACAAATATTTTTTTGAACATCGTATCAATCAACTTTAATTTCAATTTTTAATAACATTTCGTCGTGGTGAAGTTTTAACTAAATTGTTAGAGAAAACTATTAATTAAAAATAAACTGAAAAATGGTAAAAAAACCGTCCTCTTGAATTTGTTTTTCAACCGTTGAAAGGTTTTAAAGTTTTCCACTTTAAAGTATGCTCAAGGCTCAACTCGATGAAGGAATGCGACTACGATTTCGGTCAGTTTACTGTAAGATTTGCCATAGAAGAAACTGAAATTTCGACAGTTTATAAAACTAAAAAAAAACTCGGAGTTGCCTGAGTTTAATTTATTAAGTTTTTCTCAATTAAGATGGAAACATTTTGCAGTATTTTTACAGTACTACACTGCGTATGAGTGATTTTAGTTGATACAATTTTAAATAATTTACATTTAGTAAAGGTTTAAATAATTCCATTAAAAATTACCAAATTAAAATTCAATTAAATATTAACCACATTTCGGTTTAATTTCATTTCCAATTAAATTACAATTAAAAATAATTTTCAATTAACTTTTCAATGAAACCTCCTGAAATACAAACACAAAGAATTACGAACTCGGCTCGACATCAAGTTTTCAACAACAAAACGTGGTCCAACGATTTATTGCCATCTGTATACGTAGATAGACAGATCTTCTACAGACAGACATCGTAGGAATGACAAAAAAAGAAAGATATAAAGAATGAGAGGGAATATTAGCTTCACTTGAAATAAAGTACGTAAATAATGATTCTGGCAGGTCTCAAAAGTACTCAAAGCTTCTCGAAAGCTGACGGCTCCGTTCAGTGGGAATCTTCGACTTCGACTTGTTAGGAGCTGCGTTGAAACACCCTTCAGAATTTAAAATAAATAAAAATTTACAGCCTTTTTACAGTCGCATTTTGACACCTTCATCGGGGACAAGTTGAACGAAGCTTACCTCAATCCCCAAACCAGCCGACGAAAGCACCCTCAAAAGAAGGACTCGCAGCAAGGACTCGTTCACAGTTGCGAAGCTGATAAGAAGAAACAACAATAACACAACAACAACAACGACAACAAGGAATGAAATTGAGTGCGTAGTTGATGCTGAGAGTGTTTGAGTGTCTGTGTTTGCGTTGTTGTGTCTCTGTCTCTCTTTGTTGTGGGATTTCCTTCTCCCATTCATTGAATTTACATTTAATTTGAATTCTTATTCAAAAGAAGTGCCACACTAAAATGTGGTCGTTGATGCCATCAATTAAAGTGGTAGACCCTAGAAGGGAGTCCTTTTTAAGTGGCTTCGATTCTGTGTTGATGTTTTTTAACGATATGATCTTTTTTTTTGGGGATGATCTCTTTCGAGAGTCCCATAAACACCATCGACTAGCTTCGGACTCTTCTTCGTCTTCGATAAACGATTTTTAAAATATGGATTTTTAATATTTTATAAGAAAAATTAACGATTTGTTGTTGTTGTTTCTTTACTTTCTACTTGGATTTTTTTCTCTTCTAGTAAACTGTTTTTTTTGAGGTGTATTTTAATGAAGCTTCTTTTTAAGCTTCTTTCTATACTTTTTCTTTCCTTTTTTTACCTGTCCCAAGGATTATGTCTGAATTGAATTGTTTTTGTTTTTCCTTGGAAACCGTTTTTGTTAAACTTCTGAGATTTTTGTAGAATCCCAAAAAAAATTGAAATTGAATCCGTTTTTTCAGTCATTTCAGTTTCATAGTGATGTGAAACACTGTGTAAGCACATGTGTGTGTATGTGTTTATGTGTGTGTGTGTGTATTCGTTGAAATGCATGTTCATTTGTCCCGTGGCAACTCTGGCAGGCATTTCATGTCCGTCTCCTGTTCCTTTTCGTCTTTGTTCTTGTCTTTGACTTTGTCTTTGTATTCTATTGCCTATGCTGAGATTTCTTCCGACTGTCCGTCCGTCTGGCACAGTGCCCAGTACTGTGAGACAGACACACACACACACACACACACACACATACATTGACATCAGCATACTCATACTTGCTTAACACAATTGGTTCATAACGTAGTTTTATGGTTGGCCTGCCATCAACAATCTAAAATCTGCACTCTACTCATCACTCTGTTTCTCTCACTCTCACTCGCTATCTCTCTCACTCTCTCTCACTCTCACTCTCACTATCTCTCTCTGTTTTCAAGTGACGCCTAACTCCTCCTCCTTCTCGTTCTCCCTCTCTTTCTGTTTTTTTTTTTTTTTGCTTAAATGAAATGACAGTGAACAACAAAGCAACAACGAGTGATGATTTTCCTACTGGGACAGTTTATACGATTGCTGTTGTTGTTGAATGTGCCAGATGGACCAGATTTTATCACGTCTGCAAAATTTATGAAGACGTTGAAACGAAGACAAAGAAGAAGAATAAGAAGAACAAAACAAGGACAAATAACAGGAGAGATGAAGAGAAAATATGTGAAAATGAAGAGGAAACACACGTAGATGAAGAAGAAGAAGAATTAAGAAGAGGAAGAGGCAGAAGCAGAGAAAGAGAAATAAAAACAGAAGAGTGAAAGGAATAACAACGAGAAACAAAACACAACAAAAGAATGCTCAAGAAGCAACACGTTTTTATTGTGTCCGCCTTCCCACACCCTTCCCACACCCCTCCCCCCTCCCCCCTTCTAACGGGTTTTTGTTTTAGTCTTTTTTGTCATATTTATTATAACCAGAAATTATTATTTTCCTTTTCTTGTTATTTTAATTAGAAACACTTTGTTGTTATTGAAGTTGTTGTTGTTCTTTGAGGGCATCCTTGTGTTAAATGGTCTTGTGTTAATAAACACTGACACAATCACACAAACGCACATACTCATATACAGACACACACAGAAGCACACACTTATGGACACACACATGGACCCACACATGGAAACACACACATAAACACACTGCATATACAACGATAATTAATATTGTTGTCCAAGACTTTGTTTCAGTATCCAACTTTCTCTCTCACACTCTGCCTCTGCCACTCTAACAACTTCTTTGTCTTTCTCTCTCTCTCTCTCTCTGAGCTATTATTATTGTTATTGTTTTCCTTTGTCTTCTTTGTTTTAGTTTCTTTCTATTCTTTGTATCTTTTGCATTTGTAAAAATATTTATTTTACACACTTCTACCAAAATCAGTAGACAGAAAGAAAAAACAGACGAATATAGAGGGAAAGAGAGAGAGAGAGAAAGATCAAGTGAAAGATAGACAAGGATCCAGATATTGACACAAAGAGAGGGACAGACAGCCACACACAGGCAAATAAACAGACGGAACAGTGTATTTCTCTCTGCAGAAAGAGCGAGAGAGAGAGGGAGAGGGAGAGAGAGAGGGAGAGGGAGAGAGAGAGAGAGAGGGAGGGAGAGGGAGAGGGAGAGGGAGAGAGAGAGGGAGAGAGAGAGGGAGAGGGAGAGAGACAAACATCAGTATTTTAGAGAACCTCCCTCAGAATATTTTACAAGTTGCTAAAGAAACACAATTCTTAGTTAAGCTTCAAGTATTTCGAGTTATTGTATTTCCATGACTAAGAAACAAACAAAGATTGTTTGCTTCGACTTTAGTTCATGTTTTTTTTTATTTTATTAAATATGATCAACACAATTTTGCAACTATTCCCCTTTTTCTTATCTTCTCTCTACTCTAATCGCTTATCTCTTAGGTATTAGATCTTAGATCTTAGCTATTTTCTCTTGGCTCTTCAATCAATAATAATAAAATAACAAATAAAAATTTCAAAACAGAAGAAACTCTTTCAATTTAATTGAATTCTTTAATTCAAATTAAAAACTTAAATCAAATTTAAAAGCCAACACAAAAAATTCGCTTCTTGTTGATTGTTTTTGGAATCATTTAAACACACAACAAACAACGAAGACACAATATAGCAGCTTATACTCAGTTAACTCTAAAAAGAGCGAAAGAGAGAGACAGAGAGAGTGTGAGAGAGAGAGACAGAAAGAGAAATTAATATAGATTGAGTACAACAGATTCAATAATTTAATTAATTCCCTGGCTTAGTTCAAAATCACGTCCGTCGATTGACATGCGAAAAGTCGAATTTGATTGGAGACTTTAAAGGAGAGACTATCAGGGACCACTCCAGTACTAGTTCTGTTAACTCTTCATTTATTATTATCTACAATTTATTCAGAAAAATTTAAAATCTTGCTGATTGATTGAATTCTTTGTTCGTTCTTCTTTCGTCCCGATTTTTTATTATTATTGCAATTATTATTACAATTAACACGAGTTCACTATGCAAAAAAGTACATTAAATTCATTAAAAAATAAAGAAATAAATAAAATAAAGAATGAAGTCGACATTTTTTAAAAACCAATTTGAACTTTTGTAGGATTTTCCTAGAATCCTGGGATTCATTCATTCGCTTTGATATGCATAATAATTTTTATTGTGGGACGGGGTGGAGGGGGAGGGGAGCCCTGTTGTTGTTTTTGTTACTGATGTCAAACCGATGTACAACCAGAGGGAAAAATCGTCAGGATTTACAAACAACAGCAATAATAAAAAATTCATGGTTATGAAGGCACTGAAAATATAACAACTAAAGCAGCAATAATAACAACTGCAACAACAACAACAATAACAACTAAAAACAATGACAACAACATGAACTGAAATAGGAATCACTTCAACAACAACAACAACAAATGCAATTACGTACAGCATAAAACAAAAAAATGTGAAAGCGCAATAATAAAACTATTCAATGACGTCGAACGTGTGAAGGACTTGAGTCTGATGAACATGTGTGTGTGTGTGTGAGAATGTGTGTACAATTTGCAATGTCGTGTATATGCTCATGTGTGTGTGTGTGTGTGTGTGTGCGAGGGAGCGAGGGGAAGAATTCTACAAGTTTATGCGTTTGAAATGCCTCAAAATTAAACAGACATTTAATATAATTATTGTACTTTGTTGCTATTAATTATTGTTATTTGTGTAATTATTGTTTTTCTTTTTTATTGTGTTGTTGGTTTTACTCTTCACATTTCATGTCACTAATAAATTCATTTGTCCATCGCAGTGAAACACACGCTTAGTACAGTTGTTGTTGTTGTTGTTGTTGTTAGTGCCGCCTAAGTTCAATCAAGCTGTCTAATTACGCATCTGATTACCACTAATTAAAAGTAACAGCAACAGTAGCAACAACAAAACTAACAACAACACCAACAGCAACACCAACAACAACAACAACGATACGACATACGATTCAAAGTGTCGCTGTTTACACGATGTATTTATTAATTGATTGAAGGGCAGAAGCTTTGAATTGATTGGGTTTATTTTTGTTGTTGTTGCTGTTGTTGTTGTTGTTATTATGTCTCATGTTACTACTGCGGCTGTTGTTGTTGTTGCTATTGTTATTGTATCATGTTACTGATGCTTCCGATGCGTACATCATTAATTACAATTGTTTTACATTGAATCGTTGTTGCTTGTTGTTGTTCTTGTTGATTTTAAAACGATTATTATTGTTGTTGTTGTTGTTATTATTATTGTTATTACTGTAGCTGTTGTAGTAGTTGTTGTTGTTGTTGTTGCTCATCATTCCGCACAACCAACAGCGCTTTAAAATTGCCACAAAAACGGCTACAAAATCGTTGCAGTAATCGACGCAAACGAGTTGTCACACGAAACAAACACACACACACACACACACACACGCACACACAAAATCACATAAATTTATAAAACAATCGAGCAACAATAAATTCGATTTTATTTTCTAATCGATAATGAATGGAATTAAGAGGAGAAAACAATAAAATTTGAACTTGAAAACTTGTTCAATGTTTTCGGTGTTTCATTTCATCAATTTTATGGATTATTCGGGTTTTTTTTTTTGCAATAATAGTTGAGCTCTGAGTTACATTGAAATTCCGAAAATACTGTCAACAATTGGATGCTTTAAATGTATCGAGTATTAATTATAAACAACAACAACAACGTTCAACTAAACTTGAAATGTTTAGAAATCAAGGAAACAATCAAAAGTATTGTTTCTATCCATAAAATATAAATTCCAAAAGTATAACTAACGAAAAAAACAGTAACAAAATCGTATTAAAACGTATTTCAGAATCACGGATGTCATTAAAACGAAGTGAAAGTTTGAGGCTTTGAGCAGAAGCTTCCGGTGCCAATTAAATCGATTCAATTAAATTATTGCTTTAAAAGATTCGTCAATGTCACTGTTACTAAAGAGATTTACAGAGGAATCACCATAAAAAAACTACTTTAAAAACTAAAGAGCAGAGAGAGATGAAGAGAGAAATTTTAATGAGAGTGAGAGAGAAAGATAGTGAGTTGGAGCGAGAAGGAAAGAACGGGCTTTAGTAAGCTTTGCAAAGGATTTAATTGTGCGAAACTATTCTATGTTACTTGAAAGCCTTTGAACATTATCACACAGACACGCACAGTCACACACACACACAACCACAGATCTACGATTCACTGCATTCCCATGTACATACATATCTCATGCTGTGGTTGTTGTTGTATTATAAATGATAATAATGCTGATGATTAAAAAATTACACTTTTTCTAAAATGACATGATTTTTGGTGTTCCTTTGGTTTTTGGAACCACTTTTTTTGGAATGTCTTCTCTTTTAATATTCTATTTTATTCGCTGTTTACAATATTTAAGTTTCTTTGCGTCAGATGTGCGTCACAAAACACTTGAAATTTCGTTGCGTTGGGAGCATTTTCAATTAAATTAATTGCATCATGAGCAGGAATTCAAGCCATGAATTTCAGCCATCCGACTAAAATTCCAAACGCCAGTCCAGGCGTGTCGCCTGCTGCTGCTCCACGCAAATTCAATTGCTATCAGAGGGCGCATCAAGCAGACAGAAGATGGAAGCAGCAGGAACATTGATAAATTTCCCCATTAAAAAGTATGCAGCGGACGAAGATTCATAGGGAAACAACACAGAAACAAAAAGAAAAACTTTAAAAATTTCAACACAGAAAACTTTGAGGCAGGCAGCAACACAGCGACAGCGGATGAAAATAAGTCAATTAAAATTAAAGTTTGAGTTTTTTGCATGCCGATGATGCTGATACTGTTGTTGTTGTTGTTGTTGTCGTTGTCGTTGTCACTGGACCTGCCACGAAGAACAAGCAACAAGCAACAACATCAACAACAAAAACAACATAAATTCATCAAAACCAACGCTGCAACCCTGGGATAAGACTCCGTAGTGCAGCTCTTGCATTGTCTTGTGTCAAGAATAATGAACTTGCTTGTTGTTGTTGTGGACGAAGAAGTTTATCAGGGCCGCCAACTGATGGTCACTGCAGGAGGGGGAGCAGACGGGTTTTGTTGAAAAAATAGGATGAAAGAAGAGAAGTGAAAATTGTGTAAATGAGAGTAGCAATAACAACCCTATCATCGATCAATGAGTCTCATCCTCATCGTCATCATTACATGCCATCACCAGTACGTCACTATCACGTCACTATCACATCATTGTTACGTCAGCATCACGATCTCATCAGAAGTCAGTAACGCATCGTAACCACGTCAACATCATCATCATATCATGATCACATTCAACTCATATGGCCATCACATAATCACCAGATCACCACCACATCATCATCTCATCACGATCTCCTCTCGATTACATCATCAGATATCCAACACATTACAATCGCATCACCATCATATCATCATTATTTGCATCAACTGACCTCAGTAAGGATGGGAGGATGCGGTACCTCCTTCTCAATGACATGCTGTGAAGTTGTTTGTTTTTGTTGTTTTTCTTTTTTCTTTTGTAATACCGTTAAGTCTGCTAATGTTTCTGTGGTCAAATGCGAAAATTCAAAAAAAAAAAGAAGGACTGCTCTTTGTTTCGCTCTTTGTTTTTCCTGCTGCGGGTAACGACGACATCCTGCCTGCCTTCCTGCCTGCCTGCCTGCCTGTCTGTCTGCATGAACAAACTAATGGCTCGTGCATGGAGTCCATTAAAAACCATTTTTGTTTCTGTTTTTTCTATTATTTTTCCCAGTCCTTGTTAGCGACTCAAAAATTGGCTGTTATTCTTTTTTCTCTCCGTGTTTTGCCCTTCCTGCGACCTTTCAGTAGAAGTGCAGGAACTCTTTGATGCTGCTGTTGATTCTCGTTGCTTTAAACAATCGCAGGTTCCTTTTTTTAAATTTTATCACTGCACAATATTTTTCTTTTGTTGTATTGTACAATATACACTGTATTCCTTTAATTCATTGTTCAAATATTTACACCGAAACACGAAACGAAACGCAGCAAAAAACGGGTCAAAAAAAAGGCGGCTGTCAAATTAGTCCATCAATCAGTAGATCAGCAGCGAAAAAAACTCCAATGATGAGGGTGGAATGTAGGGAAACACTCATCGGTGTCTGTGTGAGTGAGTGTGATTGGGGTCCAAAAAACCAGATGTGAACATTTTCTGTTGAACTCCCAAATAAATTTCAATCATTTTTTGAGTTACTAAAACATGTACATATAATAAAACATCATGTTGCTGTTGTGTGTGGATGTTGCTGGTGTGATTGTCGTGGTTCTTGTGGTTGTAGTTGTTGGGTTCTACTGATGGCAGTATTCGAATTTACGCCTCACTTATTTTAACATATTAAATATGAATTTTGCATCGAAAAAGTACTCATTTTTGTAGTTTCATTGAGTTCCACTTTTTTTCTCTCTCTTTCTCTCTCTCTCTCTCTCTCTCTCTCTCTCTCTCTCTCTCTCTCTCTCTCTCTCTTTCTTTCTCACTTTCTTTCTGTGGATTTATTTTTTCATCTGTCGGTTTGTCTATTTTTATTACATTGAATGTGCACTAAAAAGTTAAATTTTTTGTGGCTGTGGCTGTTGGATTTTATTTGCTGCTGCTTTGAAAAACAGATGGTTTTAAAAATGCACCAAATTTTATCACATGTGTATTTTCTACATAAAAGTGCTACATTTTACGTTATTATTATAACAGCAACACCAAAAAAGAACACAAAAAAATAATCTAAAAATGACTTCATTAAAATTTGAGCTTTTAAGTTGCTTTGACTACTTATTTTATCACTCGAACATTTTTTAATGTCTTGTTTTCTATGTTAAGAGTTTATTTTTAATGGGTTTTTTTTAACTATAGTATTTATTAACTAAGTACTTATTTTTTATTATAGTACTTATTTTATATTTACATATAATAATATATTTTAATATAATTCTAAAAGAAACAAGCTGATGGCCCACCCTTTATTTTGATTTATTCATAAATTTCGATATAATTGTTACATATATTATTATTATTATTCTTATTTATAATATTTATTTTTATGATTAATTTTTTAGAAAAGAAGAAAAGGAATGAAACGAATGAGTGCATGGTTATTTGTAAACATTTTTATTGTGCAAATAAATACTTCATGTCTAAAAAGAGGCTTTCATGTGGCTGAATACAAAGAAATACAATGAAATCACTTCTGAAACACTTCTCTAAGCGAAGAGAGCCGAAGGACGAACGAGCGAAGGAAGAAAAGGCAAAAAAAAGGAAGAAACACACTCCCAACGTTACAACGTTTACAAGTAAACAATAAGGAAACATATACATTTATTCAATAAGTTGTGTAAAAGCTTTGTTTCAATGCTGTTTAAACAGCGGTGAGCCTCACCACTTTCACCGCTCTCGAGCACAGACGATGACGACGATTCTGTTGTTCCTGCTAAAGAGCACTAATGGCCCCAAGATGGTGGTCCATGGCTCCTTAAAGTGGGCGGAGAGGGCTTTCTTACTTGTGTGCGTGCTTGCTTGGTAAACACTTACTGGGTACACACACACACACACACACACACAAGCACTTAAGTACACATACTCACAAATTTATAGAGAAACAGAGACATGAACAAATGTTTACGAATATGTATCGAGTTGCTTCGCCACAATCAAATCAGCTCGCTTGTCATTTTCTTTTCTTCCAGCACAAATTAAATAACACGCCCCTTTTTCACCTTCACCACGAAAGTCACTCAGTCACCAGATGGCGCTGACTGACGTTAATTGAGTTGAGTCGGGGGGAAGTTTTACACATCAACCACATCATCAACATCATCACCACATCCCCACATCATCATGAACATCATCACCATGATCATCATCACCACATTACCATCATCATCATCATCAACATCATCATCACCATCATCAATATCATCATCAACATCATCAACATCATGATAAATGCAATTACTTGCATCTCCAGACTCTCAGATCGGATTTCCTTGCATTGTACATCCCCCAGTTTCACCCCCCAAATCCCCCTCCTCCACCCACTAAAGAAATTCATCCACTTCTCAACCCTTATTTTTAAGAAACAAATAAAATTTTATCGTATTTTATTGTCGTCGTTCTTAAACATTCTTTGTGAAAATTCATTGATTTGAACATTTTTTCTTTTATTTCTTTTATTACAGAGAAAAAGCGAAGGGAATGATTTCCATATATTTTTTTATCTTCAGTTTTTTCCGTACTTTATACTCGATTCAATTGAATGTACATGATTCAAGTGAAGCTCATCGATTCCCTTGAAGCTCTTCTGTACGATTGAAGTGGAACATGAAAAATTATGCTTCGTCTTGTTTTATTTGTGTGCCTTCACCATGAATACTATGATCAGTGTTCTTTATGAATCTTCTTGAGCTCTGAGTGGAAGTTTCTAGAGTAGAAGAGTATTATTAGCACTGGTACAGAGACGAGTATAGACTCTTGAAACATTTGTTCTTTCCACTGACAAAGCATCTTTATATTTTCCATGTTGTTGTGTTATTTAATCTTTTTATTAATTTAATTTATTTATTATTATTATTTCATTCAAGGTTCGCACACTCGAATGAAGTCATTAAAGAAAGTGATAACTTTTTTGCGACCACACGGCGTATGATTAACTTGCAATTATTACAAACAATTCTTGAACAACTGATAAAATTTGAATGATTAATTGGAACATGCATTGAAGAATACTAAAGATTAAGACATATTTTTCTCTCTACTAAAATGCTTAACTTTTCTATATAAATCGATGTTATTATTTGAGTTACAGTACTAATAATCAATGAAAAAATATACAATTTTTTGTTTTATCAAATTATTCTTTGAGTACATATTCTTCGTATGCTGCTTTTTCTTTTAACTTTATATTTCTTTTGGAGGGAGGGGGGGAAGCTCTCATAAATTGTAAAAATTTTAAAACAATAGACAATCTTATGAAGTGCCTTAATGCGGATTATTTTAGAATGATTCAATTGGCTGAGGAAAACTTTACCGAAGAATGACACCTCGACCAACACAGACGTAGTTAGTCAGTCACATAGACGACACACACACACACGCACACACACATACAAATCTTCTGTGGTCGCAATTACACGCTCTGAGGGACATCAGAAGCCGTTTCTTCGTCGTCACGGTGTTGAATTTCATTCTAACCACTTCAATGTTAAGGATTTTTAACAGACTGTTTTAAGAACAACGAGAAAGCAACAACAACATCTGCGACTGTGTGTCCCGAGTCTTGTGTCTGTGGTGCGAATTCAAGATGCTGCGGATCCTGTCATCCATACAAAGTGGTCCACAGACACGGAGCTGCTTGTTGCTAGGGGGGGAGGGGTGGGGGGTGATATTGTTGATGAACGGGGTGGTGATAAACGGGGGAAGTGACGGGACTTCTTTCGCTGATGTTAAAGAAAATTTAATTAGTGTTGGAAGTCGGTTATTCGGTCCCTGTATTTCCACGAATAAAAAGAAAAAAAATAAAGTGACACAAAAGAGGGGTGGGGAGGAATATAAAAGTACAGAATAGAGTGGAAACAAAAGGATAGCAGAGGCGAGTGGGAAGAAAGAAGGCGCTGCAAATTGTTAACACTTCTAAATATTCTTCGATAATCTTGGCAATTATTTTAAATGGCCATCGCAAAAACAGCATTAGAAGGAAACATCAACATATGCAGGTGACAAAAACAACAACAAATACAAGCAGCAACAACAGCATTCTTTGTATTGAACGCAGTTCTAGAAACTTCGCCAAGCTTCTTATTTTTTTAGTTGTTTCTTTTTTTTTTCTGCCTTTTCAAAATATTTCTTGATCATTTTAGAAACTTTTCGAAGAAGGTTTGCTTTAAATGAGAGAAACCCTATGTTAGTTACCGTTGTTTGCCCGCACTTCAGTCATTTGAGCCGAACACAAGGTGTTCAGAACTTGAAGGCAAATTCTAAAACTTCGCTCAGCAAGTTTCTCGGCAAACAACATGAACTTTCAAATTCAAATTAAAATAAATAAGCAGCCCACAAAATTAAAGCAGTTCTCCACAAGCTGCTGTTGCGCTGCTGTTGAACTAATGAAACGCTTTTCATTAAAAGTTTGCTTGACTTGAATGAACCAGTGATGAGTACAGCAGCGAGGACTCTCAAAGAACCGACAGAGAGGGAGGGACAGAGAGGGAGGGAAAGAGAGAGAAATACAGAGAAAGAGTCGAGAAACCCGAAGCGAATGCAACACATTCGAAGTTTTACAGAAAGAATGAGGAGACAAGCCACCGGCGAGGAGTTCAGCATCAGGAAGTGTTCGGAATCCATGCCGAGGCGTCGTCCGTCTGTCGGATTCTGCATAATTTTAAACTTTGATGTTTGAGTTGAGGAGCAGTTTTGAGTTTAGAATTCTGTGTGTTGTTTTTTTATACCAACGGCTTATTTTCTCATTCGGCGTGAGGTGACAACTCACTGAACTCCGGTTTCTGAATAGCATCATTAAAATAAACTTCTGTCATCATCATAATCATCATCATCATCATTAGAGTTTTCCTGTAAAATCATTTAAAATAAAATCCACAAATTTAATTTCTCCTCCTCAAAAAATGCCCTTCATTTTAATTTTACTGTACTTTTAAATTTGAATTGTGGAAAAATTAATTTAATCGATGTATCGAATAACAGGATATCCACAGTGTGAATGAGAGAATGACTGAATGAGCGAGCGATTGAATGAGTGAATGCTTGAACCAAAACCAAGTCTCATCGGTCGGCCACCCGCGGAGCTCAATGAAAACACAGCAGAGATGTTGAAGGGACGGCGGGCGGGTGCAGAGGGAGGGGGGTTCGCTGGTTGGCTGGTACCTTGGTACATATTGACTCAATTACGGTTTCGTTTAATTGAAACAGCCAATTTCACAGCAGTTAAAATGGTCAGCGCATTGTTATTGTTATTGTTATATTGTTGTTCCTATTATAGTTTATATCTATTCATTTTGTTGGTAATCAAGTGGCACCAACGACACGAGCCACTGAAGCTGAAACTGAACCGTGGCGCCGAATAATTTACGTGGTTTCTGTGGGACAAAAAGGAAAGGAACGGAATGGCAGGGAACGGGAGGGAACGGTATGAGACAGGAACAGAAGGGAAGCACAAGCTGAATGAAACTGCTGCAATTGCGTTTAAAGTTACGTCGAGTTGGCGATAGTATTGTAGTTTATATCTCTGTTGTTGTTGTTTATATTTGTGCTGTTGCTCGGTATTGTTTTAGTTGTTGTTATTATTTATAGTTGTTTTAATTGAATAACCACCAAATATTCGGGAATAAACAAAATCCTGGGGAAGGTCGGGGAAGAGAAAAACCCGTGGACAGAAAGAGAACAGCGACCGCAGCTGCAACAATTACAACGATTGTTACAACCGCAACAACAATAATGATGACAATAACAACAACAACAAAAAGAATAACGATATTTTAATGACGAAACAAGAACTAGCAAAAGAATGAGCAGAACATGGAAAAATAATAATGGCAATGAATATGATGGATAATGATGCTGTTGATGATGATGATACAATGAAAAAACGGAAAAACAATTTTTATTGTCTTCCCTGCACTTTTTGTTGTCGTTCGAGATGGGCAATTAAAATAATTACCAAGATTATCGACAAGTATCTACGAGTATCTAAGAGTTGCAGCGTCTTCTTTCCTTCCTCTCGTCTCTGCTCTCCTTTTGTTTCCACTCTATTCTGTACTTTTATATTCCTCCCAACCCCTCTTTTGTGTCACTTTATTTTCTGCTTTTTATTCGTGGAAATACCGGAACCGAATAACCGACTTCCAACACTAATTAAATTTTCTTTAACATCAGCGAAAGAAGTCGCGTCACTTCCCCCGTTTATCACCACCCCGTTCATCAACAATATCACCGCCCACCCCCTCCCCCCATGCAACAAGCAGCTCCGTGTCTGTGGACCACTTTGTATGGATGACAGGATCCGCAGCATCTTGAATTCACTCCACAGACACGAGACTCGGGACACAAGACACACAGTCGCAGATGTTGTTGTTGCTTTCTCGTTGTTCTTAAAACAGTCTGTTAAAAATCCTTAACATTGAAGTGGTTAGAATGAAATTCAACACCGTGACGACGAAGAAACGGCTTCTGATGTCCCTCAGAGCGTGTAATTGCGACCACAGAAGATTTGTATGTGTATGTGTGTGTGTGCGTGTGCGTGTGCGTGTGCGTGTGTGTGTGTGTGTGTGTGTGCGTGTCGTCTATGTGATTGACTAACTACGTCTGTGTTGGTCGAGGTGTCATTCTTCGGTTAAGTTTTCCTCAGCCAATTGAATCATTCTAAAATAATCCCCTTTAAGGCACTTCATAAGATTGTCTATTGTTTTAAAATTTTTACAATTTATGAGAGCTTTCAGGATATTCGTGAAAGAAAAAAGATGAAAGAAAAGAAAGGAGAAAACAAAGAAACGACTTCGAGTATAGAACTCACAACTATTAATAAGTAACTAAAAATAGTTACAAGAACATATTATAGATAACAACAGCAACTTGTTAAGGTAAAAAACTTAAAATGAGGATGGAAGAATGGAGATGAAGATGGAAGAAGAAAGCCGGAAGATGAAAAAAAAAAGATTGAAGATGAAGATGGTGGACGATGAAGATGAAAATTAAGATGAAGATGAAAATTGAGATAAAGATGAAAACTATTTTTAATGCTCTCCAAATTCATAAAAATTAAAGTACCTCTAAAAAGTCCCATTTAAAAGCATTTTACTACTTTTAGAAATACTTTTCATACACATTTAAGTCTGGTTAAAAGATTTCACTATGAAATACAAATGATTCAGTGAAAGCTTCATTATCAACACCTCTCAAACTGTCTCCTTCTCTGATTGTGTGTGTGTGTGTGTGTGTCGTCTGTCTGTTTTTTCAAAGTATATTTCTGTCCCTTAATTTGTCTCTGTCCATCTTCAGTATTTTTTTTCTTTCCCTTTCTCGCTCGGTCCACGATTTTCTTTTATAAATATTAATGCATGTAAATTTTTCTTATCTGACTTTCAGAGCCTCTAACAAACACAACTTAATTTATGTGGTATCAAAAAAGAATCAGAATCAGAAATCATTAAAAGAAAAGGAAAGCTACGCGAAGACTTAAGAAAGGAAAATAGAACAAGATAACGAAACGAAATATTAAAACGAATGGGGAGAGAAGAATACCAGGAAGGAAAAACAAAACAAGGAGCTAATTTAATCCTCTGCTGTGAAGATGCTCTTCTTATTTTTTTTTGTTTTTCTTATAGTAGTAGTAGTTGTTGTTGTCGTTGTAACGATTGTTGTTGTTGTTGTTTTCGTAGCGCATAAATTGCACCCCTCTTTTCATTCGGTGTTGTTAATATAAAGATAAATGGAACACTCACAACACGGTACAGTGATATTGTTGTTGTTAGTGTTGTTGTTGCTCTTATAAGGCTCTATTCTAAGGTTTCATCATCTCTACATGGAATATAATATAGTAAATATAACATATAATCTCTGTGTTTGTGTGTGCGTGAGTCATTTGTTTCTATTAAACACCGTATAATCTTTAGTAAATCCTTAGAATGTGTTGCTGTTGGTCCTTCTCTTGTTCTACTTCCTCCTGGTACCGGCTATCTTCCTTTTCCTCACTCACTTTCTACTCTCCTCATCTTCCCCAGCTTCTTCATTATTCTATATTTATTTGATGTCCTTAAAATGTACTCTATTTGGCAGTATACTATAATCTCATCTTTGTTGTAATTCCAGAATAGTCTATACTTCACCCTCCCCACTCTATGTCTGTCCCCTTCTATTTCTATCTCTCTGTTTCTCACTCTCTCTCTCGCTCTCTCTCCCTCCTTTCTTCACTCTGTCTAGCTGTGTGTTTCTCTAATTGAAGTATCTTTACTAACGTGATATAGGAATTAAATTTTATTTCAATGAAATCTGAATTTAATTGTGTAGAAGAAAGAAGCTCTAATTCATTGAAGCTAATTAAATATTCTCGAAAGCATACGATAAGGTTTCATTAATGCCACCGGATACACCGAGAATAATAACTGAATTTATTATTAGGAATTTATTCTGTCTTATAGAATAGTATTCTTTTCTATAAAAACAAACATTTTCTCATTAAAGTTGTGTGCTGTTTTGGAAGAATTTCCCACTAAAGTTGTCATAAGTTTGACAGCTGCTACAAACCATGTGTTTCTTTAGTCTCATATCACGATGATAGCTCAACTTCGGAGAATGTGACAAATCGTAACGAAACATTTGACAACGATTTACGTTTCATTTCAACTAATTTTCACAGCTTATTTCATTATTTAATATAATATAAAATTCAGGGTGTTTCAATAAAGTTGCCAGAACTCTGACAGCTGCTGTATTTTGCACTTAGTATTTCTATACTCTCATCTCGAAACGACAGTTCAACTCAGTCCATTCCAAGAAATAATTTTTAAAACTGTTTATTTTCAAACAATCCCTAGAAAAGGTAACAATTTATTATAAACACAGCAACTCTGTATACAAGACTCAGCCTAAACTTGGCCATTAATTATAGATTATGTTTTACGCCTGCCTACAAACAGCTTAAATAAATGGACAAATAAACACATTATGAACACATGGAGTCTAAATAAAGTATTCACCATCGCATCCCATCACCATTTTGCCCATGTGAAGTCATCAATTAAGGAAGACTTGGAAACCTTGAATCCCTCTCTTTTTGTAGAAGGATTGATACTCTACCCAACATTTCTGCGATTCTGTGGATCACGGCATCCGGCGGGAGTTTTGTGACCTACACAATCATCATATATTATCTACCAACGATCATAGACACCGGTTCTTCCCATAGCTCAGGTACTACTCACGATTTAAATGCAAACCACAATCATTAAAATCACCAAAACTCTGGATACCCGCTTCAAAGCCTGTAGAGAACCGTGGTGACTGAATTTCTTCTGAAGATTCTGGACACTTCCAGACCTACCTACTATATATCAAAGATACCATATACCGTATGTTGGCCTGGAAAGTGACTTATATTTAAGTTTCTGCTTCGTTTTTTTGTTTCTACTTCTACATATTTTTAGAATTTCTAATTTTTAAATTTCACTTGATTTATTTGGCTTGATTCCTTCGAAATGAGTTTAGTTTTCCTCCCTTCTCTCTAAGCTAACACCATCATCTCCTCATCCCCTTTTCCTTATCGCATTTTTATAGGCAAACAACTAGCATCTGTACATTAAAACTTTATCTTCAAAGAGCTTTTAACATTTTATAGGTTTTACATGCTTTGCTAACCATATCATAGTATTTTCCGAATATCTCTCCCCCTCTATGATTTCTCTCCGTTCTCTTTCTCCTCACTGAATTTCTCTTTCATTACCATTCTATTGTATTTTATTTCATAGTAACAAAATGGGTCTTTCTTAAGAACTATCGAGTTGTTGTTGTTTCCTAACTTCGCCCTTCCTAAAAGGGCGAGTCAGTATCAGGGGGGGGAGAGAGATAGATAGGGAGGGTACGGGAGAGAGAGAGAGAGAGAGGACGAAGCAGAGAGAGAGGACGAAGCAGAGAGATAGAAAAACAGGAAGAGGAAAAAAGTCAGATATTTTTTAGAAAAGGTCCCTTGGAGAATTTTGTGTGAATGAATCTATAGGAGTGTGTGTGCCTGTGTGTGTGTGTTTGTGTGTGTTTGTGTGTGTTTGTGTCTGTATGTTCGCGGCTGTGTTCGTATATGTTTGTATATGCTTGTGTATGTTTGTGTATCTTAAAATATGTTTCATAGCTGCTTCTGTCTTAAAAAACTTTCAACAGCTTTGAAAACTTTTTTATATTCAGTGGACCGATTTTAGCGAGACGATAATTTTATGTGCGTGTGTATTGGATATCGACAGTGTCTGTCTGCGTCTGTGTGTGTGCGTGATGTCTTTCGCATGTCTTTGTATGAAGTGGTAAAGAGATTTTATTTTGATTTAAGTTACAAAATCTTATTATCTAATATGAAATTGAAACAATTGAAATTGAAACTTGGAAAAATAGAAACAACTATTTTTAATTTAGTATAGAGAAAAAGCTATTATTATTTAATTGTATTTTGAATTTGCATATAAATCATATCATTTATTGGTGTTGAATTCCGAATCAGATATTCTACCAGCTTAAAATGTTTTTACATTTGGTATAATTTTTATTAATATTGACGTTAGTGGCAAAGTAAATAACAAACCAGTTACTAATTAATTGCTAATTAATTTGCTAAAAATTTAAAAATAATTTTTAATTTCCTTCTGAATTAACTGGTGTTTTTTCCCTTTTTAAGTCCTCCAGCTTTTTGAATTGTATCAGGATGACCAGAAAACTTGTGACAGTCGAGAACATCTGAGATGTGAAAAAAGATTCGATAAGAAAACTTAATATTATTTGCCCATGTCACTAATCAGCGTGAGTGCACGTGATGGCGGCATCGCGATGACAAGTGTGACCTGGGTCATTGCTTTTTGGTCAAAAACTTCTCAACCTACCGGAAAAGTTTTTGTTGTAAAAAAATTAAAGAAAGGAGAAAATTAAGCGAATCGCGGCATGTCTGGGAAATCACCATGCGATTTTGATTTTTGTACGAGTAGTCGTTGAGGATCGAATTCAGCAGGGAGAACCGAACCGTTACCATCCGCAACAAAGCCGATAGATAGACAATAAAAGCCATTGACTAGCTTAATCGCCCTCGACTACGAGGATTAAAATTGATATCGCTTCCCCGCAACCGGGTTAACATGACGACATCAGTTTGTAGCTCAGGTAACCGTGTATCACTGTAGCCGAGCGTGGGACTCGTGTTCTGGTACCACCACCAGGATGGGTCCATTACGGTAATTAAACTCTGCATTTTTTAACAAAACGAATGAAGCCTTCATAAAGTCAATTAGTTGACTAACAATTTTGTTAAAATGATGAAAGAATATTTTAGAGAGATCCCATAAATAAATGAAAAAATCTGGCCACCAACGTGTAGGCCAGAATCGCGTGATGGAGTCATTGCAAAAAAATAAAGAAACAAAGTAAACCGTCTGCAAAGTAACAATATAAAAAAAATTATATCTTAAATAAATAATGAATCCCTCCAGCGTTTATTTTTTCGTATTTTCAATGATAATCAATGATTTGAATGCGATTTTATTGGAAAGAAATCGTTTATTCTTATTACTTATTCATTAAAAATACAATTAATTGGAATGCAATTGATTCGAAATTTCCTAAGAAGCTCTGCGTTTTCTGTTGTAGTTTAAATTTTTCAAGCTTCATTAAAAAGAAGCGTGAATTCGATTCCTCGAATCAAGCTTGAGCATGAACATGAAACCTGGTTTAAATAATTTTCCAGCAAATCAATCAATCGTAAGAAGCAAACGTTGCGCATTCGCTCAACGCCGAGACGTGCAAAAGAGCCACCGAAAGCAAACGAGAGATAACATGATCGGAACGAGCGGACGAGACCAAAATCGGTCAGGTTCTAATGTTGCCGTTGTTCCTGTTGTTGTTGTTGTTGCTGTTGTTGTTCGCAGTTGAACTTCATCGACTCAGTTTCAATTGAAATGCATACGATTCTTGTTCTGTTTGTTGTTGTTGTTGTTCTGTTTATTGTTGTTGTTGTTGTTGTTGTTGTTCTGTTTGTTGTTGCATTGATGCTTCAGTTGTCCGTGCGATACGAATTTTTGTTACGGTCACAAAGACTTCAGCGTCAGCAGCTGCAGCTGCTGCTGCTGTGGGCTGCTTGTTGAAGGCGGCCGCTGATCGGGGTCTCAGTACCAAATGCAATCATTATGCAGCTGATACTTGGCGAAACAATAACAACAACAACAACAATAATACAATGCATATAGAAATAAACATAACAACAACAACAATTGCTGGAGTTGCGATATTTTTGCGTATAAATGCATTTCCGGATTTTCTGTTTCATTCCCTTTTTTCGCCCCCTTCGCCATTTTGTTTGTTTTCTCGACCCCTTATTTCTATTATTTTTCGCCCTCTTTTCTAAGCAAATTTTTGTTTATTTTCATGCGGATACAAAAGTTCACGCGACAAGCTTGTAATTTAAATAAAATGTGACTCACACGCCAAACGAACGGTCAACCACCAGGCAGCCCATTTTAAGCACCTGGTTCGGGTTGCCGTGGTACATTTTTATTGCTGACTCTTTACTGGGTCTTTCAAAAAAAAAAGCAACAACTAAAACAACAAGAAATAAAACAACAACAACAACAACTGAAACAAAGAAACAACAAAAAGAAAAACAGATCGCGAAGTCGTTGAACGGTGCAAAAAACTGCTGCGCATGCGTTTTTTTATGTTGTGACATTTTTTTCGTGTGCGTGTGTGTTTTTTTTTTTTGTTTTTTTTGTCAGCAATTCTGCCAAAAATTGATCGAGTCCAAAAGATATCGAATACGTTGTATACGAGTGCCTAATGAGACATTACATTTAATTGCACGATCATTTGTACAGCTGACAAATAATTTCTCTCACTTCTATTGTGGATTTCATTCTTTATTATATTTTATTTCATTTGATTTGGCTTTATTTCATTTGATTTTGTTTTACTTTATTTGATTTTGTTTTACTTTATTTTATTTTGCTTTATTTTATATTCTATTTCAATAAATTTTCTTTAGTTTTTTGTATTGTATTTTATTTTATATTTTATTTTATTTAATCTTAGTTTCTTCGTATTTTATTTTAATTTATTTACTTTAGTTTAATTTACTTTTAATTTATTTTATTTAATTTTTATTCAATTTTATTTTATTTTTTTTTTTTTATTTTATTTTTCACTCATTCCTGCATGTGATCAATGCACTATCAATGATTGCTCAATAAATTGGCAAAATTTTAAAAACCCACCAATTTTTTTTTTTCATTGTTTTTGCCATCGCTTTGATTGATTTTTCGAGCAGACCGAAACGCGTCGAAGCGTGGCTCAGAGACCGCAATCAGTAGCAGTTGCAGTAGCAGTCACAACCACAACCGTTACAAAGTAGCAGTGCCCACAAACAACAACGACAACAACTTCAACAACAACAACAACTCAGTGTTGTTGCTTTTGTAAATAATAATCTTTTCATACACGACGTACTTTAAAATGAAGTTTTATTCTATTTATTGTATTTTTTTGGTTTTTATTTGTTTTTTATTATTTATTATTTTTTTATTATTTATTTTTTTATTTATTTATTATTTTGTTATAATCTCTTTTAAAACGGTTATTCAATGAATTTGATCAAGTTTTTCAATGAAGTATTTAATTTGACGCTAGATTATATTAAAAAAAGCATTTTTGATTATTTTATACACTATTTTTACGAAAAAACAACAACAACAACAACAACGAGAGATTTCATTCATTGCGGTTATCATTGTCAATATATTGTTATCCGTTTTTTTTTCTTTTTTTAATAACGGTTACTTGCAAAGATGATGATTGCATGGTTGATGATGATTGCACGGTTGGTAGTCGTTGTTTTTGAATCCCATCATCTTTGATTTCACGTCATCACCACCAACCTGCTGTGAATGCAGCTACTGATCTTGTTGTTGTTGTTGTTTTTATTGTTGTTGTTGTTGTTGTTACTATGAAGAATGGGCTTCCAACAGAGACGTGTTGAGTTAATAACACTGTTTTTGCTGTTGTATCTCGTAGAAGAGAGATGATGACGATGATAATGACGATGATGATGATGTCGACGATGTTGATGATGTCGAGAATTATGACGATGGGGTTGACGACGATGATGACGATGGGGCTGACGATGATAATGAGGATAATGACGATGGAGATGATAGTGTTGTTGATGATTATGCTGTTGATGCTCTAATGCCATAATTAGATGTTGTTGAATATTTGTTTCTGATGTTGTTGTTGTTGTTCTTGTCGTCGTTGTTGTTGTTGTTGTTGCTGCTATTATGCTATGTTTGAATTGGCGTTTAAAAGATTTGCAGGCTCTCTTGTTTCTTGATCCCATCCATCTTCGTGTGAATCCGCAGCCTACACAATTGAATGATGATTGATTGACTTATGAAATGACAGACCAGGTGACCGAATGAATGAATGAGTGAGCAAATGAGCATTTTGTAAATCAATGACTACCTGCGTATGTATGATTGATAGTTTGGTAATTCTTTTGTTATGGAGCACTACAATAATACTATCAAGAATACTGTCCAGAATACTGTCTAGAATACTGTCAAGAATACTGTCCAGAATACTGTCTAGAATACTACAAGAATACTGTCCAGAATACTGTCTAGAATACTACAAGAATACTGTCCAGAATACTGTCTAGAATACTACAAGAATACTGTCCAGAATACTACAAGAATATTGTCCAGAATACTGTCTAGAATACTACAAGAATACTGTCCAGAATACTGTCTAGAATACTGTCAAGAATACTGTCCAGAATACAGTCTAGAATACTACAAGAATACTGTCTAGAATACTACAAGAATACTGTCCAGAATACTGTCTAGAATACTACAAGAATACTGTCCAGAATACTGTCCAGAATACTGTCAAGAATACTGTCCAGAATACTATCAAGAATACTGTCAATAATAATGTCAATAATTCTTGTTACTGTCACTGCATTTAAGCTGCATCTCCGAAGTGACTTTATAAAGAACGAAATTCAACGAAATTTCAAGAAAAAGGGTGAATATACAAACCTACATTATATTTAAATAATTTTTCAACAGTTTTCTAGACAAAAAGTCTTCTTTCACTAGTTTCTTTTACTTTAAATTATGAAATAAGTGTTGAAAATAAAATATATTGTAATATAATATAAAATACATTGTATCATAATATAAAATATTATGTATTGTATTGCATTATAAAACATAAAATAATTAAATATAAAAGTATGAACAATTCGAAGACTGAAAACTAAATTTAAATATATTGTCCATTAACATGATATAATGATTGAAGAAGAAAAACTAGAAAAAATCAAAACCACCCGATTTTCTTTTTTGTTTTTTCTTTAGATTTTAATTTTCGAAATTCATTCGATTAAATTGCTAGCTAAACAATTAATATGCACCAGTTGGCTAGCAGCCAAATTATAGAGCAGATTTATACATTTTTAATAACACTATAAACAAACAAACACACACACACACACACACACACACACACACACACACACACACGAACGCCCACCTACGGTCATACACCACATGAACAGTGGACTCGCGATACCGTGAACTAATAAAAACTTGGATGCTCCACGGTTATGCGATTGTTCACGCTTGAGATTGTGGCGAATTCATTATCATACCTCGGAAAGGAATCATTTCATTATGAACACCATATTCAGTCATTGAGGAGCATTAATTTTAGTGTTGAAATGATTAAAATGAATAAAACGCTGATCAAAGTTTATTTTTTCTCAAGAATGAAAATAAGAAGTTCCAAAGATAGTGAATTTCGGCACGAAATACTTTTTTGATAGACCCGCAACAGTGCAAACACTTCTAAAGTGCTCCACAAGTGCTGCACAAGTGCTACTTATGTGCTTCATAAGTGCTCTACAAGTGCTCCGCCTATCTTTTAAAGTTAAAAACTGTGCGTCTCTCACTAACATCACTATTTTTACATGAAGCGCGTGTCAGACGACATGAAATACATGCAAATGCGGACACGGAGATGACAAAAAGTATGATAAAAGTAAGCAGCTGAAAGAGAAATAAGAGAAAATAAACCCGGGGGGAATTTATGTCTAACGAATGAAAGCTTCTCGGAAATTTTGTTCACGTTTTCGGGCTTTCATTTGCTGTTCACCTTTTAGAATAGGCAATGAAAAAAATAGTTATTCATCTTAATGATTTTTCACCTTATTCGGTGTTCACCTTATCGCGAGTGCACTGTACACACTACAATAAATACATAAAATATACATATATTAATACGATTACGTATTATTATTAAATAAACTTCTCTACATATGTGCATAAATATATACATACATACATATGTACATACATACAGACTATATGTACATTTCTACGTGAAGCCGAAAAAAGTACATTTAAAGCTTAAATTTACGAAGCAATTGAATGAAATTGAAAATACGTTACGAAAGGAAAACAAAAATAATTTCGTTTAATTTAATTATATATTTAAACAATCCATGTGAAGCGAATCATTGACGATAAATACACGGTTACAAAAAAGCGATGGCGATGGCGGAACAGAAGAACTGAGGGATGGTGTGTGTGTCTGGAGGATGAATGAAACAAGCATATTTTCCAAGAATTTTCATGAGATGTTGGTACTTTATTACGACTCTGCTGACGCAATCGCCGGGCAGCGACGTCATCGCTATCGTTCATCGATACCCGTCGCTTGGTGTGTTGTTGGTGTTGTTTATTTATGTTCTAATGCCAACATATTGCTGTTGTTGTTGTTGTTAGTGTTGTTTTTGTTGACTCGTCCAGTAAGTTTTCCAAAGCTTAAAAAAGCAGTTTAAGCAGTTTTAATTGTGTTGGGAAAAAAACAAGAAAACAGCAACCTAAGCGCAGCAAAAAACATGGACTTCGTTCTAGAAACAATTTATTATACAATATTACATAACATGTGCGCAACACGAGCCGTACATCGTTTCCGTACATCTTTCGTCGTTTATTGCCGAAAATACGACCGAAAGAACGACCACCATCGATGGATGGAGTCCGTAATGTCGACATTGCAGTCGTTTCTGCAGTGTTTACTTATTCGTTGTTGTTGTTGTTGCTTGCTAATCGTTGCCTCGTGGAAACTAAATACAATGCTTCATACATACCCAGGGGAGGGGTGAAGGAATGTACTCTATATATATGTACATCTACAAACAAACACATACACACATACACGCATACACTGAACGCACCCGAACATAATTGTTCATATAAAATCGGCAAGATTTTAATATATTCCACAAAATTAATACTTTAATTTGCATAAACATAGTTTAAGCATTAATTTATTCCATTTTTAATTATAAACTAATTTGCAACATGTTTAAAATACAATTTGTATATACAGTGGACGTCCAATAGTACGTACCTTCGTTTCTACGAATGTCCAATAGTACGAATGGCAATTTTGTTGCATTGTCAGTTCTATAGTACGAATACAAAATTTTTTTACTACTCGATAGTACGAATATGTTATAGTTTAGTTAGTTTTTGAGAGAATATGATTGACCGAGATGAAGAAATTGAGCAAGATAATGATAGCGATGATGACCAAATTGCAGTTCCTTCGAATTCGTTGCCAAAAGTTAAACATGAAGATGCGATAAAATGTTTTGACACATGTATTCAATGGGCTGTTGAAAACAATATTGAAATTTCCCAAACACTTCTATTGAGATCTATTCAAGAAAAGGTGGTGGAAATTAAACTGCAAAACAAAACACGCCAATGCCTAATGACTGATTTCCTTAACCAACAAATATAATGACTGATTTTTTTACCAAATATATTTTATATGTACTTTTAATATTTATTTACATGCATATGAACAAATGTATGCTTTCACACTTATTGATTTAATATGAATTTGCATATTTTTTAAGTTTTTTTACTTTGTTTTGTTTTTAATAAAAATATAATTTAAATTAAACTATTTGAATATGTTTTATTTTATATAAAATAGGGTAAAATTTTTGTCCAATAGTACGAATTTTCCAATAGTACGAAAAGGTCTGACATTATATAATTCGTACTATTGGACGTCCACTGTAATTTGATATAATAAATTGATAATGATAATTTCTATAATGATATTGTATACAATAATAATTTCGTTTAACTCACTCTCTCTCACTCTCTCTCTCTCTCTCTCTCTCTCAATCTCTCTCTTCCCCTCTCTCTCCCTCTGCCACTCTCTCTATCACACTATTATCTTTGTTTTTATTTAATTCTTGTATTAATGAGTTTATTTAATGTTGATTGAATTCTTTTTTGAAATTAAATAAAATTAAATAAAATGAAAGTAGCAACCGTTTAGTAAAGAATAATTAACACACACACCGAATAATAAACGCACACACAATTGTCGTAAAATAAACATTAATTTGTTTTCTCCCAAAGCACTTTGTAATATATTTCAATTAAAAATGTTAACCTGAAATAAATGCTAGGATTCTTTTTATTCAACCGAACCACAACGAAAGGAAGACGGGGAAGCGGAGGACGGAGATGGGAGAGGAAGAGGAAGATAAACCCTTGCGAATTGAGGACAACTCAACTCAATTCAACACTGAATGTTTAACAAGAGAAAACGTTTAACAGAGAAAACACAAAACGCAGAGAGGCGATAAATTTTATGGGAAGCTCTGCTGCAGGATTATTTACAATGCGAAGAATAGTGCAGGGTCGACTGTACTCTATTCTACTCAACCCTGACCTACTATACGCTCTACTCTACTACACGATTATAGGATCAACACTCTACTCTATCCTAGTATAGTCTCTACTACTACTCTACTCTAGTCTCTCCTCTAATCTATTCTCTAATCTACTCTCTACCATACTCTCTACTCTTGTCTGCACTCTAGTCTCTACTCAAGTCCCTATTCAAGTCTCTACTCCAGTTTCCACTCTAGTCTACTCTGGGCTCTCTGTCTAGTAGACTCTATTGTCTACTCTCTTCTCTACTCTACTCTACACTACCCTTAACTCTTTACTATCTAATCTCTACTCTACTATCTAATCTCTACTGTACTATTTACTCTCTACTCTACCATTTACTCTCCGATCTACTATCTATTCTCTACTTTACTCCTATCTCCACACTCACTCACAGAAAAAGGATCACCGGCAACTTGTAGCTATAAACATCAGAGGGTCAACGAAATACCTCAGAGGAGAATCTGTAAGGAAGTGAAGACTTAAGAAAGGCTCTTAATCAACAACGAAAGCATGACAAATAAGAAGAAAAAGACCGCCAACAACAACATGTGCTTGACACATATAAATGAAAGCAAATTAATCTGTGATGTTTTTCCGGAGCTGATCCAACCCCATCGACCGACGAGCTTAAAACAGAACCCTCTCTCAGACTCACTCCAGTTTTCTTTCAGCTATTGTATCATTACACGTGAAGCAGATGTGAGTGAAGAGAATGGAGTGAAAAGAGGGGAGGCGGGGAGGAGGTGGGAGAAAAAACAGGAAGGATGAGCGATTAAGTGGTCAGGTCAGCTAATTAAGCCAGCAGCAGCACAGCAGCAAGGACTCTTAAACACGTGGATGACATAAATGAAGATTGAACCCGAACAGGCTCAGGAACGCGGAGGCCTGGTGATGGTAATGAGGGGAGGGGGGGTGTAGGGAGATGTGGGATCCAGGTCACACACCCTTTATTTATGTATTGTTGACCTCTTCTTTTGTGTTTCACATGTGATTATTATAACATGAGTATACACGCTGAACTCTTAATGACTAAGAATGTATGTTAATTAGTTTTCTCGCTCTTCCTTGTTTACTCTTCTCTTTCTGTGCGTTTGTTTTCTATTTCTATTAGAATAAAATTTCCTAGAATATTGAGGAGTGCCTCGGAGAGGTCACCGAACTCATCGTCACCATCAACAGTGCGTTGTCCATAATTAATGACTTCATTTTGTACTAATTGCACTTTATTCTCACTCTCACTTGGTCTCCTCTCTTCTCTTCTCTTCTCTCCTACTCTTATCTTTTCCTTTTCTACTTTTACAATATTATCTCTGTCTCTCTCTTTCTCTCTACTTCTCTGGCTCTCTTTCTCCCTTTTCTTCTTGGCTTCTTTCTCAATATCTTTCATGATTTCTTCGGTGATGTCTTTTCTATCACTGTCGATGGTTTTCTTCGTTTTTTTCTTCATTTTTAATCCATTTTCCGACTTCTTTTCATAATTCTTTTTGTAACACTTTTAATAATTCTTTTTGTAACACTTTTTATAACCTTTTCTATAAATTTTTATCATTGTTCTTTGCATTCATGAGCTAAAAATAAACAATGACTGAGATATGCAACGGAATGAATACTTTATTCTTTTATAAAGCATTGCATTGAATTGAATTGATTTCGCAGAACTCGTCACGCAGACAGATTTTACAAAAACAAAAAATAACTCCTTCCGGTTGTAATCAATCTCCATATTTTATCACATTCATTCGTTTCGCACTTTCCACTCGTCGCTTCACTCTTCGTCCCTGTCTCACCACAAACTCATGTCACATGTGTCACCAACCCAACCAACTCACCGCGCCCCCCCCCCCCCCCCCCCCTCGCATGATGATAGTTGAATTCTATTTCAAGAAAAAAATCACAAACAAAAAAACGAATCAGATTTTCACATTGTTTCTATGATGCTTTGCATTGTTTTTGTTGTTGTTTTGTTTCTACGTTTTTTTACCGTTTTTTGCCGAGGTTGTCGCAGTGCTGCCAAGTTCATTGTTAAATGTGTGCATATTTTTTACAGTGATTTTTCTTGTTTTTCCTCTAAATTTTTCCGGTTTTCTGTTTGCTTTTTTTTGGAATTTTTATGGTTTTTTGCCAGTTTTCTTTTTTATACAATTTTCCGTTTTTCTCATTCTTCTTTTGATTCTCCTCATTTTGCTTTTGATTTTTCTCATTTTTCTTTTGATTCTTCTCTTTTTTCTTTTGATTCTTCTCATTTTTCTTTTGATTATTCTCATTTTTCTTTTGATTCTTTTCTTTTTTCTTTTGATTCTTCTCATTTTCCTTTGATTTTTCTCATTTTTCTTTTGATTCTTTTCTTTTTTCTTTAGATTCTTCTCATTTTTCTTTTGATTCTTCTCTTTTTTCTGCTTTGAAACAGTTTTTCCAATGTTTTCTTTTCGTTTTCTTTTGTTTTCCAAGAAGTGATTCTTTTGTATGTCATAAGATGCATATTATGCACTCGTTCATTCAAACCTTTTATCTTTTTTTGTTTCTTCTTTTCGTGTTCTTCGTATTATAATCATGACATGGTTCATGTAACGCAGCCGTAACTCATCTGTAATTCAGCTGTAAGTCAGGTGTTGAGGCGATGAGGAATGGCGTGAAATCGGTTGTATAGTATGTCTAAAGGTTCTATGTCTCATATATGCGTATATAGTTACTATGTGTATGTATGTGTGTGTGATTTTTATGTCGGTTTTCACAGCTCTGTCTCTGTATACGAAAAGCTTTTCTATCTGACTGTTTGTTTGTGTTTGTGGTTGGTGCTGATGTTGTTGTTGGTGTTGTTGGTGTTGTTGTTGTTGTTGTTGTTGTTGTTGGTGTTGTTGTTAGTGTTGGTGTTGTTGTTAGTGTTGATGCTGATGCTGATGTTGTTGTAGATGTTGATGTATGACCCACAGATTCATTCTAAGCTTAGTTCTTAATACCCAATTCATCATCTTCCTGTAGTTTCTGCCGTTTTTCCTAATTTTTCATGTTCTTTTGTCTACTTTACCTTCTGCCTTCAAAGACTTGTCTTCTTTGCTTCTTTTGTGTCTTTTTTTTCTCTCATTTAAAGTCTTTTTCTGACTTGTTGCATTTATCTTTCTTGCATCCTTACGATTCAACTCTTTACTCTTTGTACTCTTTCTCTCCCTCTTCCTCTGTTTCTTTCTCTCATCTCTTTTTCTCCTCTTCTCTCTCCTTTTTCTCCCCTCTCTCTGCACTCTTCTCAGGCATCAAAATCTTTACAACACGACTTTTTTACGATTGCGTTTTTGATCACTCGTAGGACTTCTTTTTCTTTCTCTCTCTCTCTCCCTCTCTCTCTCACAGGCAGTCTTCTTCTCCTGTCTTCTTCTCTTCTTGATTGATTTTTCTTCGTTTATCTGTAATTTTTCTTTGAAATTCAGATAAAACAAAACTGATGATTAAATTACAGTGTAAATTTAATAAAATAATAAATAGAAATCAATCAATAAATGACTCAATATTCCAACAAATGAACTACGAGTGAGCTTTTTTGTTGTGTTTGTTTTTGAAGGCGTTTTTTTCTTTAACTATAATTTTATTTCTTATTTTTTAATTGATTTGATTTGTTTGTATATTTGACAAAAGACAATTTTTCAGTTGCTTTTGTTGTTGCTTTACGATCATAAAGCGACTGTCATGTGATATGAAACGAAACTAGAAACGAAAACAAAAGATTCACTGTTTGAATCATCAATTTTTCTACATAACATGTATTCAATATCTTATATAATATCCATACTAATATCCATATTCTAACAACTACTAATACTCTACTAAATAACATAAATTGTGTCTCTTTTCTTAAATTTAAAGCACGCGCAAGGACATTTTTTCGTTTTCTTCTTCTGTTGTTCCATCTTCCATAACCTGTTGTTATATTTTTGATACCCTACACCAGAAGGTGAAAGTTTGTCCTTTCGTTATACTGTTAATACAAGAAACTTGAGCATTGATGGACAAAAAATGTTTGCTTTTCTTTGGCCAGGATCGATTTTATAAAGAAGATGAGATCTCTGCCCTGGCATTGAACACATCCACTGTGTAGCTTCGCTTGTTTCCTTTTCGGGGTTTCTTATAATATTATAAATAAATAAATCAATTAATAATAAATAATGTGTTGAATGGATGAATAAATGACATGTTGAATGGAGCACTAAATCAATTACTTGATCTCTCAATAATCGCGGTGATGCTGTGGCAATAAATTCGCGGAACAGGTTGATATTTCTGTCTGTCTGTCTGTCTCTCTGTCTGTCATTCGAAAATGGAGCGAACATATTTTTTAACTGTAATAAAAAACTAATGTTCAATAAAGCCGAGAAGAGAGAAGAAATTCGAATTCATGGATGCTATTTCGTTCACATCACTGATGAAATTCAAATGAACGAGAAGGAATGCTAGCGTAGAAGGCGGACGGGAGCGTTGTGGGGGAGGGGAGTTAAACGGCATTCCTCTAGCTGAGTCACTCATTCATTCGCCGTATTTGACAGAATTACAATCGCTGTGTCCAGCACAGTCTCCATTTCAGTCACCTTCGCAGTCTCTGTCGATGTAACGATCGCGGTTTCGAGCGCGGTCGTCATTTCTGCCACTGACAATCGTAGTTAAAATCGCACTCTTCAGTCGCAGTCTACGTCGCAGTCTCCGTTGCAGTCACAACCTTCGTCGCAGTCACCATTTCAGTCGCAGTCTCCGTTGCAGTCAGCATCGTAATAGCAAGAGCATTCTTCGCCATCACCGTCGCTGTCGCGCAGCATACTAACGCTGGAGTCGTGTAAGCGTAGCGTTGTCTCTGTCGCACTGCCTGTTGCAGTCAACACAGTTGCGTTGTCTCCGATCAACTAACCGAATGAATTACTCAATAAATTGCAATTTGCAATGCGGTAGTTATGCAAAAGATGGCAGCACAACTGAGGCAGCTGCAGATGCAAACTGCGTCGTCAACAATAAAAAAAAAATGTTAACATGTGTGATTATTTTTGTTGTGGTTTTTGTGGGCAAAACAAGAGAGCAGGTGAGCAAATGAATGAGCTGGCACACATAATAATTTGGGGGTGAGAGCAACCAAGCACAGCCAACAACAACAAAAGCCGAGAAAACAACCGTAACAGTTCAAGAAACCAGTAATAACAACCGCTGCAATAACCGAAATAACAACAACAACCAAATCGAACGCATGCTATGGCAACAATAACAACAACAGTCAATCACCACTCCTCGCCGCTGAAGTCCGAAACCCCTCCTCGAAAAGAGTTGTTGTTATGCACCGTTAACTGCACGTGGTTACCAGAGATTATTTTGTATAGTTTTTTAATGACTCATTCACTGACTCACTTACAGCGCTCACTGAACTGACGTCTTCAAAGATCGATCATTATTTCTAAGCTTCACCATCATGAAATACAAATGAAGTGATCTTTGAGCTTTGAACATGATTAAGCGTTTCTTTCAGAGAAGCGTTAGTATTCAAGTCATGCATTTTACTCGGTCATCAAATGATTCAGATTTATTATTTGTTATTCTTGTTTCTCGCTCTCTTTTGCACTCTCTCTCTCTCACCCTGTCACTCTCTCTCTCTCTCTCTCTCTCTCTCTCTCTCTCTCTCTCTCTCTCTCTCTCTCTCTCTCTCTCTCACTCTTACACTCTCTCTCACTCTTACACTCTCTCTCACTCTCTCGCTCTCTCACACGCTCTCCCTTCTCTCTTTTTCACTCTTGTACTCACCTTAGCTTGAAATGTGATGCCATGGAAAAACGCCTGCTCAGCATGAAGCGGCACTCGCAGATCCTGATCGTCCTGGACGAGATCGTAGGGTGTCGACGGCATTCTTATATAATTCAATATCACTGATTCGGACCACTTGTAGTATCATGTGATGCTCTTCATTTTCTTTCCACTACGCTTGCGTAATGATTTTCGGATGTGTAATAAAAATGTTCCGCTTTGATTGGATCGGGAACTCATGCAAAAAACTCTGTGTTTTTATTGCCCGCCTTTTTTTTGCACTAATAATGAGTGAATGAATGAATGAATGAGTGATTGAATGAATGAATGATGATAAAGAATGAATTCCTTGTTTAGAAAAACGAGTATTTTGATTGTTTTTCTATTCTGTTTGATTTCACTGATGAAATGAAGTGGATTCGAATTGAATTCAATTGAGTTCCGAGATGTTCTTCGATTTCCAATGATTATGGTGACGATGATGATGTTGTTGTGGTTGTTTTCTCTTCGCTGTTTTTTCTGCAATCCTCTTTTTTAAGAAAAACTGTAAGAAAAAAGAGAACAAATAAAATGACAGACATTAATACAATATTTAATAATAGTACTTGTTTAGTGACACTCAATTCAATTTTAAAATTAACAGTAAACCCTCGATAATTAATCGCTCAACTGCAATCATTGATTGCTAGACATTAAATTATAATGAATTTTGAACCCATCCTGAATCTTCAATCGAAGCAACAAACAATCCATTCATTAGAAGGAAATGAAGCGGTCGCTAATGAAGAACTCCTCCTCCTCCTACTCCTCCTTCTGGTGGACAGCGTAGATGGGGGCGCAGGGATGCAGTTCGAATGGAGTAGAAAACCGCGAAGCTTTCAGCTCTTGATTAACTTTTAAAAACTACATAAACGAATATCAACATCAACTCTCTCAATCAATTCAGTCATTTAAAAGAAAAACAAAACAGCAAGAAAGTCAATGAAGTCAGTTAGAAGACCTTCGCTAGGATACACGCTCAGATGCATCATTAAAAGTTTACGATATCAAAGAAAACTCGTGGAGAAACGATGGCCAAAAGAGTAGAATAAACGAAGGATTGGAAAAGAGTGTAGAAGGGGAAGAAAGAAAAACTGTAAGAATCTATGAAACATTATTTATAAGAATTCATAAGAATAGAGAAGAGAAGAAGAGGAAATCTTAAAATGAACTATGAAATGTACAATAATGAGAATAATGATAATAATTATTATAGTGTAATAATAATAATTATGATAGTATAATAATAATTATAATAGTCTAATAATAATAATTATTATAGTGCAATAATTATAATAATAATTACAACAACTAAGAACACGTTCAACGGATGCATTGAATGGGGATCCATTAAAATCGACAACAGAACCGAATTTCGAACAACAACAACAAGAAACAAGGCAACCAACTCCACTCTCAACTTAAGAGCAACAAGCCAACAACAACAACAACAACTACTATATTGCTACCACTATACTACTACTTTTACAGTTATTCTAATGCAGAAAGTAACCACGAGTGGTTTGTTTGTCTTCAAAAACTTGCTCTTGTATTTCTAGTTAGTTATTGTTGTTGTTCTGATTGTTGTTGTTCTCGTTGTTGTTCATGTTGCTGTTGTTGTTATTGTTGTTGTTGTTCTTGTTCATGTGGATGTTGTTATTTTTGTTTTTAATGTTCTCGTCGTTTTTCTTTGAGTTTTTGTTGTCGTTTTTGTTGTTATTCTTTTATAAACTCTAAGAAATAACAGTAGTGTTAAGTAGAAAAGTTTATACAACAAAGTTTTCTCCTCATATTTTGTTGCTGATATTATTGTTGCTCACTGATGCATCATTTACCACTATCAGCCCCCCCCCCCCCCCCACCCTCCTCTTTCCGCGCGTATAACAAACCATTTCATCCACTTGCTTTTCCAATCTTCATCTTTTTGTTCTTCTTCTTCTTCTTGGTCATCACATTACAACTCATCTAACTTAAGAACTCTTCTTTTTTCATTTTAATGCTCAACGTAATCAAGTTTATGTTACTTTATCACAAAAAAGACAAAACAAGAAGAAGATAATAAAAACAAACAAAAATAAGATACAATAATAAATGGAAATAAAGAAATACAGTACAACCTCCCTAATCCGGACAGATATAGTTTCAGCATCTGTCCGGTTTAGTGGATTGTCCGGACTAGAGTTAAAATTAAATTTTAAACGCAATACATATTTGTACATATATATTATTTATTTTTATTACTGAAAAGAAACATAAGAACTCATAAGAATTCATTTGTATTTAATTAATTTACAGAAACATAGAGGAACATACTAAAAGTGACCGAAAATATTCATTTTGAAAAATAAGAATTTATTTTTGTTTGAATACATGTATCTATCTTTATGTAATTTGTCAGCTTTATTTTTAAATTCTTTTAAAAATAAAATATCCTTATCTGTCGCTTTAGTTTGTTCAGCCCATAAAATTTGAAAACAGTTCACTTGCCTCTTTATGTGAGACTTTGTTTTGAGCATTTTTAGACTCCTCCAAAGAACTATCAAGTTCTTCAATATTTTGGTTAGCAATTACTGCCACTTGTCTGATTGATTTGCCACTATCAATTGTATCCAATATTTTGCACTTTTCTGCCAACGTTAATGTTTTATGTTGTCGTTTATTTACGGGAGCCATATTTACGTTTTAACTCCACGCAAACTCAAGTAAACTAAAATATTTTACACATTCTTTAATTCTTGCTCACACACAATGCTTATTTTGTCTAGCGGTAAAATAACGAAGAAATTTTACTGAGAAAAAGAACACTTGTCCGGACTATAGAGGAAAAATTTCTAAACTGTCCGAAAAATTTAAATGTCCGGATTACTGGATAGTCCGAATTAGCGAGTGTCCGGATTAGGGAGGTTGTACTGTACAAAATAAAGCAATAAAGAACAAAGAAAGCAATAAAGAACAACAAAGAAAGCAATAAAGGAAAACGAAGAAAGAAATAAAAAAAAGAAAGAAGGATAAAGAAAAACCCTATGAAAAATCCGGGGAAAATCGCACAATAAAAAGAACAAAAAAATATCGAAAAAAGGAGCAAAAAAAGGAGCCAAAAAAGGAGCAAAAAAGGAGCCAAACAAAGAACAAGAAATACGAACAACTCACACTCAAAGTATCTCGTACTCGTTACTCATACTCAAGTACTTCAAGGTTTTTTCTTAATCTCAAGCCCTCAAGTGAGTTCCATTCGGTATTCAGTGTATGTATAAACAACAAGAACAACAACAAAAACAATACTAAACCCTTTTCTTTATCTTTTCTTCTTGTTTCTTTTGATTTTCTTCCTCCTTTTTTTCTTATTAGCATTCTTCAGGCAATCTTTTTTCTATCAATTCTTCTCGTTGCCAAGTTTTTCAATTGATTCGCTTTGTTGTTGTTTTTTACGAGTACCACAACTCAAATTTTTAGATAGAACTTTTTTCAGACTTTGCTTTGCATCATCAACTAATGATGATGATGATAACGAAGATAATTTCACTTTTTAATTTTCAGTTTAGTTAAATTAAACTTTTTGTTAAGTTTTTCTTAATTAGTTTTCAAGCTCTTTTGAAGAAATGAATGATGTTGCAATGAGTATATTCATTAAACTATAATAGAATTTTAAATTACAACAAACACTACCCTACAACAACTAAATTAAAAGTAGCACTTAAGTATGGCTCAATGTTAGCTTGGCTTAAGTACGTTCATATGTGAATCACAGTGAAGTATCATTAATGTGAATCATTCGGTGATTCATTTAGTGATTCACTATCGTTAAAGTGAATCATGTGGTGAATCATTTAATGAATCATTTCATCAGTTAGGGAGCTAGAGGGTCCTTCACCTTATGAGAGCCAATACATACACACACACACACAGAGTATACACATTAATCCAGCCACGTGTGTGTGTGTGTTTAGCATGCCAACCATATCAGTCATTTTAACTTAACAAGTTTTGAGTCCAAAAAAAAAACAAAAGAGAAAAAGTAGGGTGCGAGGGTGGGATGGAGGGAGGGGGAAAGGCACAGTGGATTGGTGAAGAATCTTTCACAGATTCCTTCAGATTTAATTTAAAAATTAATCAGATTTTTTGGCGATTTTCATGTTTTAAACTCTTTGATTGAACTTCTTTATTTTTTAATTTTTTAATTTTTAAACTTCTTCATTTTTGAACTTCTTTATTTTTGAACTTCTTTATTTTTGTGCAAAATGAACCACTGTAAACGCGCGAGCGAGACGCTTAGACGTATCGCTACGCTTGCGCGCACCACAAAAGAATGAAATTTAAATGAAGTGAAGTGCTGTTGTTGTTGTTGTTGTTGTCTCTCAAGCTACACTTCAGCAGAATTCATGTGTGCGTGTGTGTGTGTTTCACTGAGTTATTTAATGCATGCACTTTAAAATAATTAAATAAACGACGGTTATTCTTATTCGTTGCCCGCATAAAAGAATTCTAAAAAAAAAACACAACAAAACAAGAACATTCGAGTACAAGAAAAGGTTGAAAAATTTTACGAACGAGAAACGGATGAACAGACAAACAGAAACAAAGCTTAAGTTAACAGAGAGAGACAACAGATAGACACATTATCGGTATGTAGAGAGAAATACATACTATGTATGTATAAAAAATTCCAGGAGAAGGACAGAAGAACTGACGGACAAGCAGATAAACTGAGAGACTGAGCAACAAGAAAAGCAGCAGCAACAACAAGAAAAGCAGCAGCAATAAGAAAAAAGACCAACAAATAGAGAAACAGCAACAATAAAAAAGAACAGAATGACAAGAAAAACCATAAGAAGACGAAGAAGAAGAAAACACACAACAAACAATAAACAACAACAAAACACATACAAACAACAGCTGATCGTAAATACTTTTCTTAAATGATTCTGAAAGCAAAAACCATTAAAGAAACGTTTTCCGTTTAAGCGAACTCCAACTTCACGATCCGCTGTCAACCAACTTCGTTGCCCCTCCCCCCTTGCAGACGCTGAGGTCCATGTCATACCTGGCAACACGATGCGTGCATCACTCACGCTGATTGATTGGCCCACGTCAAATGTCACGAATCAACCAACCAGAATGAGTGATGCACGCATCGTGGTGACAAGTGTGACATGGGCCATGAGCACACACACGCATCTCGCATTCTCGGGTCCTCTGCGCAAGGGTGTAGATGATCTTTTGAAGTGTTTCTATCGTTGTTGTTGTTGATGGTGGTTGTTGGTTGGTTGGTTGGTTGTTGTTGTTAGAATTCATCAAGAATTCTTAGCGTTTCTTTTAGTTTCATAAATTTTAATGCCTTTCGATCGGCTTATTTGAATTGGCTGTTGTTGTTGTTGTTGGTGTTGCCTCTGTTGTAGTTTCTGTTTTCCTTTTTCATGACCATTGCACTGCATAAACTTAAGCTTAAAAGTGCAGCTGCGATCGTTTGCTTGTCTGACTTCAAAATTTAGCTGATTTTTTTATCAATCGCCAGCGTGATGTCTGTGATTCGTTGTCGTCGTTGGCCGCTTCTTTGTTCTCGCCTGTTTTCTTGCTTCTTCGTCTGTTTCTTCGCCCTGCTTCATCAACTGCTTGTTCTTGTCTGCTTCTTCCTCTGCCTGTCTTTCTGACCACTTCATTTGGTAGATCAGGTCGCAACTTTTGAAGAAGCACACAGGGAGTCAGTATGCAAAAAAAAAAAAAAAAAAAACAAAACAAAACTTGTTTAACTGGTCTTTCGTTGGTTTGTACTTCTAAATACCTACATTCCCCTCCCTCCTCACTCGACCAACCAATGACAGCAACAACACTTTATTTTTCTATTCTGACTTTTCTCATCATCACACAAACAACAACAACAACAAAAAGAGCAAACACCAAAAACTTGAAACATGCTTGTTCTGAACAACGGTTGTACAATGTACATATGTACGTTCTCGGTGGCTGGACTCGCGCGAAAGAAAGAGAAGGCTATAGTGAATGAAGTATAAAGTGGATGGAGGCAGTGACTGTTGTTGTTGCTATTATTAGTATACAGCTCTCCTGAGTTCTTGTGGCTGTTGTTGTTGTTGCTATTTTGATTTTCGATTTTTCTTTCTTTTTCTTTCCTTTTTTTTCTTTCATTCAAATTCGCACCGATGATGAAGCCGGCGTAGCCGAGCCGACAACATCGTGCTCGTGGTCGTTATCGTTGAGCAGATTATTTGTTGTTGTTGTTGTTGATTTTATTTTCTCATCTGTGCAGAAATGATGCAGTTTTTCAAGTTTGCGTTTTTGTTGTGTGCGCCTGTTTTTTCTCGTAGTGTTTCTGTGCCGTAATTATTTAAAATAAAAGAAGAGTAAAAGGAGAAAAAAACAAAAACAACACCAACACCAGCAGTTTGGCAGTTGAAATTGAAATCGTTCAGCTGCTGCTTGCTGAGAGGAGTCTCATTATGTAAGTACGATTCACTTGTTGTTGTTGTTGCTGTTTATTTATGTACTGTTTTTTGTTGTTTTCCGTTTTTATGTTGTTATTATTTTTGTTAGTTTATCGCACCAAATTAATTGGGGGTAAAAACGACTTCCGTGAAAATGCTTCGATTTTACGTTTTAATTAACAACGAAATCGATGATGATTGTTTGATTCAAATCATGACAGCGATGATTAATCAATGGATAAACATAACATTTAGAATTTTAATGCATTTCTATTTATTTATGGTTTTTCTATTTACTTCCAAATGCGATCCAATCAAATGCTAAAAAAGTATCCGCATTTTCCACCCTAAACAAAAGCAACGCATTACGTATGCATGACATGCACCAGATAATGTCAACTTGCTGTCTTACAAACATAACTGAACACGCACACATGCACGTACACACACACACACATTCTCGCCATCACTCGTGTCAAATGCAAATCGTTGCAAATCAAAGCCCATGAATAAAAGATGCTCAACTTCACGAAGCAGCGAGAGTTCGTGAGTTCGGGTCGGTCGGCTCGGAGACCCTACTGAGTTGATGGTCGTTAAGATGCTAGCGATGTCTGTCGTGTGCCTTTTTGACGTCTCCTTCGAATGGCTCCTTGATACACCGAATGATGTCTCATAAGCTTCAGAAACTTACGCACGGGATCCATTGACGTCCATCGCGACCCTAGTGAGGTCCAATCGAGATCCCTGAATGTTCATTTGACGTCTGTGGAGATCCAATTAACGCCGGTGGAGATCCGGTTGATGTCTGTGGTGATTCGATTGACGTCTACTGATCCCCACGTCTTTCAAGACAGAGCCAAATAATCTGGAGAGGTCCAAGTAGGTCCACTCTGTCCGGATTCATTGGTTCTCTGTGAAAGTGAGGATGATATCTGTAGAAATCCCGCGGAGGTCTAATTGACGTCTTTTGCTCATCCGCATCCGTCATCATGCGGGTCAATTAACATCCCGGAATGTCGAACATCCCAGGAATGAGTCTCTGGACATCCAACGAACCTCCGTGGAGGCCCAGTTCACTTCTGGTAAATGAGTCACTAAAATTTTTCGACATGGAGGTCTTTCAGAACACAGGCCACCACGTTGAACATCTTCTGGGGTCTAATGGACGTCTGTCGAGGCCTCGTGAAGGTCGCTTAACGTGTTCAAGACTCGATGACAACTTTTAATAAGTCATTAAAGTCTGCCCAGATCCGGTTGATGTCTGTCTGGATTCTATGGAGCTCTATGAAGGCCAAGAAAGCATCTGACTCGGTTGATAACATCGTGGGGAGCATCGGTTCAAGTGTAACCGAGATCAGTGGAGTGTTGTTGTTCCTTTCCACACCATTCATTGAACCGATTCGATTTCATTCGCAAATCACATTCGGAATCAGCGAAACGCAGGAAAGATTATCGAAAGCGAATGAAAACAAGAAGTAAACACGGAGGGAAAGAACAGAAATGGTGGTGCATCATCATCATCATCATCATCATGGCGATATAGTCCACAATACAATAGATACATAAACGGAAGGAGATAAAAAATCTGAATGCTGAGCTACCAGAAGCGGCGTCGTTTGTTTGAGTGTAGGTGTGACATCTGTGTGTGTGTGTGTGTTTTTTTTAATGCCTTCTACAACTTTTTTTGAACACAAAACTATGCAGCGACCCAGCGAACAGCACAATCAAAGCAACCAGCAGCCACCAACAACGCCGAATGTTGAACGTTAAACGAGCATCATTCTAAAGCTTCACGTCGTCGGGTTACAGGGTGCAGAATCCAGATGAGCAGAGGAGCCAACAGGCAAGCACCTCAGTTGCTGCTGCTGCTGCGAACGAGTGACGGACGACGACGTGCGTCTCCGTTGAGGCATCCAACAGATACGCGCAACTATTTTTAGCTTCGAAAAAAAGCACAAAAAATTATAGAAAAAAACAAACAAAATGTGGATGAAGAAGAAGAGGAGCCACAGAGAACCACCGCCGCCGAATTCGAAACATCGAAAGCCGCAACAAAACAGCGAAAATGAAAAATTCTCCGTTTACGCTGCAGCAGCACAGTTTTTGTTGTTGTTCTGGTTGGTTGGCTAGTATTGCTGTTGCTGTTGTTGTTGTTACTATTGTTGTTGTTTATTTGTATAGAGGGCGATGCTAAGAACAAGCTTTACGATTTCCACTGAAAGAACGCGAACAACGACGACGACGACCAAAAAAACGAAACGAAGCCGCGCGTTCTTTCGTTCGATCGGACGAAATTAAAAACAATAAAAATTGAAAAAATGGTGGATCGTTAAAATATCGCTATTTAAGTAGTTAATCGCTGGCAACTATTTTCTTCGGTTTTCAATTTTGTGCAACGTTGTGAAAAAAATAAATAAATAAAAGGAGGAAGCGAGAAAAAAAAGAAGAAATCCAAAAGAGTGGGTAGCAGTTGATCGCTTTTTAGGGATTCATCACTTTTGTTCCAGACCCGGAGAAAAGAGTCTCTTCTCTTCTCTTCTTTTAATAACAAAAGAGAGGCGGGCGGAGGGAGACAGAGAGACACTCAAAGACGTCACCATTATCACCCTTTTCGAGACTGTGGATTTGTACACCACTCTTTTAATTATCTTAGAGTAAAATATACAAAATTACTTTCAAAACTTTCTCCCATTCTTTTCCTTTGTCCGAATAGTCTTCATTCGATACTGAAACGTTTTTCTCCGAATCGTTTAACGCACTCGTTGAGTGGCGAGGTGACTAAGCATTAAAAATCCGAAACTACAAACATGGTTATTAACAGCTTTTGGCCAAAATGTGGCTCAAGTGATGTTTAGTCACTGAAAGAACAAAAATAACCAAAAAGAATTTATTTTTTCACTTAACTAAGAAATAATGAGAGAATTGAAAAAGGTACCGTTAAAGAAAAGCTTCATCTTCGTTTAGTTTTTACAGTACTTCAGTGTGACCCCAAAAAAATCCCCGTCATCAAACCATTTTAACGACCTTGAGACCAACAAACTGTCAAAAAACAACAACCCAAAGAGAGAGAATGAGAGAGAGAGAGATTTAGAAGGAGGGAGATAGTGAGAGACAAGAATAGAGCGAGTATAGCTGAGAGCGATCATTAAATATATTATTAAAAGTTATAGAAATTAAAAAAAAGAGATAAAAATACGTTAACTTGATGTTGAATATGGATGAATGACGCCGCAGAAGACCGTCTCCATTATTTTCGCACCGAAATTCTACGAATTGTGCACAAAAGAAGAAGCAAGGGGGAAGCACAGAAGATACGCGAAAGAAAGAAGGAAATCTGTAGAGAAAAAATATTGTCTGTCGTCGTCGTCGTCGTCGGGGTCAGAAACAAGTGCAAAAAACGTAGCTTAAAATGAAGCTGATCTTCAGATCGAAGGAGCGAAACGTAGAGAGGGGGAGGGGAATAGAGAGAGAGACAGAGAGAGAAACACTTGAAACTCAAATCGGCTCAAGTTCGATTTGGAGCCTGTTTTTGAGTCTCTTCGTATTGTTTAGGGCAGCATATCCATCTCTCTTTCTCTCTCTCTCTTTCTCTCTCTCTCTCTCTCTCTCTCTCTCTCTCTCTCTCTGGCACGCCTTTCATAACGATTGTAATGTGAGAAAATCTTCGAGAGAAAAAAAATTTTGAATCCTTTTTGTGGAGCCTTGCAACGACATCTGAAGCAACAACAAAGCGATGTTGATTTCAGCATCATGATTTACATATTAAAATTGGTTTTAAACGAGGTTTTAAATCAGCTTTTAAATGTATTTCAAGTGAAAAAAGGGAATTTATGAAAATCGATCAAGCAATCGAAAAAATTTAGCTATAAAAACAAATTAAAAAATATACCGAAAAATTGTGTAAATTTATCGACGTATATATACTATATTTTCTATATTTTTATTGCTTTTTTTACTATTTTCCATTACGTTATATTTTCGTATTTTTTTTTTTTTTTTGGTTGGGTTCGAAAAATTTTGTTACAAGGCGAAAAAAGCCAAAATCTAAATTTAGACTATCGTAAAATGGTTTTTTTAAGATTTAATTTTACAAAATTGTTGCTGTCGTTTTTGTTCTCCCTTCTCTTTTGTGATTTACACTCTCAAGAATAATAAACAAACAAGCAAGGGAAAAAAAAAAAATTCATAATGTAGCACACAAACGGATAGGAACGTAAATCAAAGCAGCAGCATAGATGCATGAATTCATTCAGCGTATTTATTTATACATGATATATTCATGATATATTTAAGCATTGTATAGTGCATTAAAACTATATGCTTTGTCTGTATGTATGACGAATCGGATTTACACGCATTCTACACCTAATGAAGCAATAAAATGCATCATCTATGAAATGTCGTTGATATCTACAACAGGGATACCGGACAACACTAAATACAACAACAAAGCAAGACAGGAACTACATAGATTTAATAATAATAACAATGATATCTAATAATAACAATGATATATAATAACAACAATGATATGTAATAACAACAACAAAAAACAAATCGAATCACAGAACCGTTTAAAGCAACCTCATTTTATCTCTCGATGCTTTGATTTCAGTTCGACGATTTTAATTTTCATTGAAATAATTTGGTGTTTTAACAACACGCCCCTTCCTCTCCCCCACCTCATCTCCCCTCCCCTTCCACCGCCCCTTCTCGCCAGCCCATGGATTCAAATTTATTCTTGTAAACATACGAGTACTCGTACATAATCTATGAAAATTCTTTTTCTATTCATTTTCATTTCCATTCATTTTCAATTATAACGATCAATTATTTACGATAATCGGTTATAACGACGATGATGATGAGATTGTATATAACTGTATATATAAGTCTTTAAAAGGTAATCTTATTTAAAAAACAGAACTCTTCTTGTTATTCGAATGAATGATCGAAGCACAAATAATTTGGCACACAAAAATTAAAACCATTCGTGAACTATAAATAATGCGATGACAGATACAACAACCACTGAAATGGAAAACAGAACAGAAAACAAAAGTTAAACAGAGAGAAGCAGACAACAACAACAACAACAATCAATAGTATATCCGTAAAGCGGAAAACCTTCAAAAAGCTTACTAATTTAGGTCCTTATAAATAAATGCGATTTCATTAGCTGTTAACCTCAAATCGTACCTTCAAATGTTATAAAGTCTCAATTTAAGTAGTTATAAAAGAGGTTTTATTTTGCAAACTCCCAATCAAACCTTCAATGTTCAAGTGTCTCATTTTCGGACGTTATAAACGAAATTTTATTCTAAGCACACTTCTAAAAAGAAGGCGGTTTATTCGATAAGGTTTGGTTGGTGGCCATCGGGTGGTTTCTTTTTGTAGACTACAAAAAAAAACACAATGTTCTATGTTTCTCAATGTTTAATCCTTCATTAAAAAGAACAAACCTTCCGATTAGTTGTAGAAAAAGAAATTAGAAATTTTAATTTTTTTAATTTTAAAAATATTTCAATTTAAAAAAGAAACCAGCTGATGGCCAACCTTATATAATGCCGTCTCGACTTCCTAAATTTCAGGAGAGTCATTTATTTAATTTTGTAGTTATTCTTCTCCTTTCTTTAGTTATTCTTCTTCTTCCCTTAGTTATTCTTCTTCTTTCTTCTCAAGCTTCTTAACGTTTTTCAACGCTAGTCGCCAAAACTTTACATGCATAAAATATACTCACGTTTTTTTTGTTGATGTTATTGCAGAGGGACAAGGAAATAGCGTGGGAAGAGGAGGCCGGAAAAGGAGTGGCAGCTGTCGCTTTTTCTCTTCGCTTTTGTATCGGCCGCTATACGGTTTTTTTGAATTTAACGGCCATCAGCCGGCCGCTTAACCAATCGCGTGGACTTGATTAATAAACAAAATATTCACGAAACGTAGCAAAAACTTGTTGCGTCGCTGCTCAATTGCTATTCTCTTTCACGCCTCTACGCCGACAACGAAACCTTTTTTTTCTGCTTCCGGAAATAACAGTTAAACAGTTATAATTCTAAGAAAACAAATATTCGACAATGTTCATAAAAAACTTTTTTCCTTTGTTATTCTTTTAGATTAATTAACACAAATAAATAAAAGCTTCACTTTCGTTTGCGGAGGGAAAAACAACCGTAATAAACACGAGGAAACATAAATAAATTCTTGTTGCTAAGAATGTTTGTACTTCGTTAAATGTGCTAAAAGTGTTGTGTTTTTAACAGCTTTTCTATGCTGCAATCAACGCAACCGGCTCGTTGGTCTTCTGGCCACAGTAAAGAGCCAAAAGAATAAAGATGAAGAACTCGAAAAGAATCAGAATTTACAACGCACACAAGAAGAACACTCGCGAAGATTCCTTTGAAAGACGCCGTTCTGAAAACAAAATGACAACCACAAACAAACCGGACCGAATAACCGTCGAACTACAACTACTGAAGTCGGCAGAATGATGCATGGCTTTGTTGTTAGCGGAATGTTGGAATGGCGGAAAAGGAATGTTTGTGTTTACAACCAGTGTTGCCGTTATTGTGTCCAAATGGAAACATTTTTAGAAGTTGGCACATAGGTACTTTGTTCTGGAATGGGAATATTTCATTAAATGCTGCCTCCTCACTTATTGTGATAGCTTTGCATAAAAAGTTGCTGAACATGGAGACAATTGAACACAGCCGCCTTGTGCGTCTTGTTTTACGTAAAGACTTTAAGTGTTTTTATATTAGTTTAACGACTTTACTGATCTTTACGAAAGATTAAATTGTTTTGTTATTTTGTGTTATGTTCCTTTTTTAAAAATTAGAGTTAAAAACAATCTTTTTTAAGATCAACACTTTTTTCTAAATATGAACACGTTTCATTCTAATTGGAAACATTTTTCTGCAGCAGAGGGACACATTTTATTTCAAGGAAGCGGCAACACTGCTTACAACCGTAAAATCGAAACACAGAGTGAACAGATTCCGAAAAACAAACGCAGGTTAGGAAAGTAAAATTGCTTGTATTGAAGTACAGTTTACAATGTTATTTAATTTCAATTGCATTGTAAATTTAGGTGCTGTAAAAATACGCAAATTCGTAGTTCGATTTAAGTTTCCGATTTTCAGAGAGAGTTAAAAAATATTATTGTAGTAAATATTGCAGTGTTTCCATGTAAGTACAATAAAATCTTCAGCATTCCACTGTTAGTCCATGAGAATTTATGAGAACACTCGTCATTTACGAAGTGTCCGCAATTATGTTTGAAAAAAAATTGAAGCGCGGAAAATACACGAATTAATTATTTGATACCCAGTCGTGGAAACAGGAACGCCCGAAATTGGAATGAAGAACTTATGTTGACTTGCTTGCAGTGTTGCTGCTACACTAAAGTTAGATGTGTCCTCTGCTTGTGTCCAGTTAAGAATAAATGCGTCCTTATTTAGAAATGCTTATGAAAAATTATCTATAAAATTTATTATTTCATCAAAAATGTAAGTAAAATAAAATGGTACGTGCTTTAACTCGCATTTCTTTCTTTTTAAAGTTCTTAATGAAATGCGTGGTCTACCAGAACCACGTGTCAATGTGCACGCTTTTAAAAAACACATTTGATGGACACATAATAGGTCACACGGCAACACTACTTCTTTGCTGCAGACTGACTGATCTGCTAATTTTTCTTCTTTTTTTATTACTCTCTTCTCACTGACCGGTAGTTTTATCTTATATAAATATACTTAATTATAAAAATGTATGGAACAGATAGGGCGCTTGTCGACCCCACCGATGTTGTTGATGTTGTTTTTGGTGCTAACCACAACAACAGCAACAACTTTTGTTGATCTCTTGTCGTTCCAGAGTTATAGCCCTTTAAAGTTGAAAAAGTTCAGGCCTGTATCTCCTAAACCTTACAAGATACCTGTATGTTACTGATATTGCTGGAAAGGTAATTGAATTATCTGTCATTTGTGTGAAATAATATTTTGTCTAAAAGCGTTCAGTTTTGGAGAAAAATGGAAATTTAGATTTTTCGTACTATTTTTTTCCATTCATTAATTTTTTTCTAAATATAATGTCTAAGTAACCCACATAATTATGCCAATAATAAGAAAGTAGAGGCTTTTAGCTTTCGATAGATGTTTTTTTCATCGCGATCAGTCCAGGATCTTAGGAGAAAACGAATTTTTAAAATCACAATCGCGTAAGTATGTCAGCACTTTTTTGAATTTAATAGTGCCCTTTTTCTGTATATTTCATTCTCTTACTTTTGCAATCGTGTTCTTTTTGCAAACTTTGAAATGATGACGACCGTTACCTTTATTCGTATCATTGTTGTTGTATGTTTCGGTTGAATTAGGAAATTTATGATTGTAGTTATTTTTATTTCTGTGCTGTGCTTTGATTACTTGTGATTATTTAATAAAAATGGATACTAATTTTAATAATTTGAACCAAATATTAAAATTATTTAATTACGAAGTTGATGGTGCCATCACAGTAGAAATTGTACATCAATTACAGGAGTGGGGCTTGATTCCAAAAGATGGAAGTATAAAATGTCCAAATGGACATTTTTATACTTTAAGAGTAAGGAGTCAATGCAAGGATGGCTTCCATTGGATGTGCAAGAAGCCATATCAAAATGCGCGTAAGAAGCGAGTGTACTGTAATTCGACATTGTCCTTTGTTTTGCTTGTAGTCGAAGCGCCGAGCATCCAGCACGACGGTGTAAAATGAAAAGGGCCACCTCAACTAAGAGTTGTTTTGTGGCTCCTCAAACGAGCGCAGCATTAACTGCATAAAGAATTTAATAGATTATAGTAATGAGTGTTATATGAATCAATACGTCAATACGTTAAGGTAACGAACATGCACTTGGCATTATTTGATAGGATTGGATCCTTTTTTCTTTTTGTTTTTTTTTATATAAATTTTCGCTTATTAAGTTTTTCTGTTTTTGTGTTTTTTTTTCTTTTGTGTTAAGTCGAATGTTTTTCTTTTTTTACATTTTTTCTTTTACTTGTTTTTTTTTTTTTTTTAAAAAACGTTATAAGATAATGTAGTGCTTAAGGTGCTAGTGTACACTAAAATTTGATTTTAAAATATCACAGATAGCATTACATGTGTTATATTATCTTTAGCCGTCTTCTGCAGATTTGATTTTTCAATGGATGAAAACAGAGTAGTAAGAAACGGTGCAATTATTTTAACAGTGTCAGAGTTAGAAGATTGAATTTGTTTTTTACAGATATCTTGTATTGTGTTACAAGTGTCCTTCTCAATTGGAACGAAGTTGTGTGCACTAGAACAGGGTGATAAGATAGAGCTAACCGGATCTTGAACGCGAGGGCGTTTGGCAGGAATTATTTTATAGGTTTGAGGGTTCGAAACTTTAGGATTAGATGCTTTGGAAATGGCCAAAGGTGGAAAATCTATAGGCTTTAAAACGTAATTAAAATTTGAAAGATGGTTATTGGCAGCTGAATCTGCAAAGGTAACTATTTAAGGTTTGGAGTTGTTTGCCTTATCTATTTTAGCTTTATTCTGTTTTTGAAACACTGGGCACAGAGCGGAAGAGGCCGTGTGCTCACCACCACAGTTAACGCACTTAGACCTGGCGTCACACTCAAGACTGTCATGCGAACATCCACAGTTCGGACAGAGCCTGTTGGGCCTAGAGCAGACCACGGTGGAGTGGTTGTAACGCCAGCACCTACCACACTGCAGCACCCTTTCCCTGAAGGGTGTTACAGGGTAACATACACCGTCAATGCAAACGTGCGAAGGAAGAGTGTTTCCCGAAAATGCTATTAAGATAGAATCAATGTTCGTGATTTTGTCAGGTATATGAGGATCCTTTTTTGAGAATCTTCTGACTTCGTTAATAAGGCACGAAGAAGACAGAGGTCCATATTGGACCAAGTTCTTAGGATAAGCATGTTCAAAAATTTCTTTTTCAGCGTAATCAACCGGAATTGGAACGACGCCCTTCACCTCACAATCCTCAGACAAGATGAAAACATTGTAGTCTCTATTAAGGTGCTCGTCGGCCGCCATTTTGTTAACTGCGGCCATGTCCATACTAGCGATCTTTAGTTTTCTTTTGGAGATGTAAATCATTTAAACTTTTTTATAATTTTGATAAATAGTCTTACCAATTTTCACTAAATTGAGGTTGTCAGTCCTCTTATGTGGAGTAATGTATATAAAGAACTCATTTCGGCTCCCACCCGTTACATAGAAGCGGGCTCGTGGAATCCTGATTTCCTCGCCGTCGGTAATGGCGGCAAGCACGCGCCCAGGCGGCCAAACCATCGCACAGAAAATCAATGAGAAACCACAATATAAATCCAAAAACTTACTTGAAAATAAAGTATGTGGACGTAGACAAAATTCCTAGCTTTGTAATAAGATGTGAGCAGTGAAATTACTTTTAATTTTATCCAAAATTTAAGAGCTGAAGTCAGAAAGCGATCTAAGCACGTCAAAGGTTTAGTCGAGAATCCGACATTGTCCTTGAGAACGGGAACCTTTTTTTAAGAATTCGTAACTATCTTCACATAAGATAGTTGCTTTTTCACATCTATGGCTGGAGAATGTTTCTTTAAACTTTATGAAAACACAGGTATTTTGTTGAATGTGTAAAATTGAACTGTATTTTAAATAGTTTTGAATTTTCAGCTTGAAATATGTGGATCAACAGCGGTTGATTGGGCTTCCCTCCATAGGGAAGTAGTTGTATATGCTACTCAAAGGACGGAGCAGTTGGGAGGACTCGGTAGCGTCGTTGAAATCGACGAGTCAAAATTTGGAAAACGGAAATACCACCGGAGCGCTCTGTCGAAGGTCAGTGGGTATTTGGAGGCGTGGAACGAGGCACGAACCGATGTTTCCTAGTGCCAGTGGAAGCGCTCCTAGAAATAATTAAAAAACATATTAAACCAAACACAACAATAATTTCAGATTGTTGGAAGGTATTATTTAAACATATTTTCTATAATTTGTATTATAGTTTTTAATTTTTAGTCTTATGATTGCCTGGAGGAGGAGGGATTTCGCCATTTAAAGGTGAATCATTCGTCAAATTTCAAAGATCCGGTAACTGGTGCTCATACAAACAATATAGAGTGCTTGTGGCGACATGTCAAAGCGACACTCCCGGAGTATGCACGGAAAAAATCATTTTTTCCTGGATATTTAGCGAAATTCATTTTTAAGAGGCAATGCAGCAGCAACAATGTGAATGTGTTAGTAGAGTTGTTTAAATATGCGGGCGAGCTATACAATCCGTTAGCTGAAAAAAATTGTGTAGACTCGGATATGTCGAACGACGACATACTATAAGCAGTAGAAACAAAAATCTGTCCTTTTCAGGGCAACGAAATTCATAGAAAAAGAGATAAATTTGGTTCAAAGATTACTTTGGTTAAAATGTGCACTTTTTAGAGCAATTATTTTTTTATCAAATCCTGCAACGAAGGATATTTGTGCTTGTTAAGAATAATTGTGAACTTTTAATGGATGGAGAGAGAAGTAGCGCCGCAAACGAAAAATTTTTATGAAAAATCGCGCGATTTTTAATTAATTAATTAATTAATTAATTAATATAATTAATTAATATTAATACCAATTAATTGAAACCAGAAAAATATTCTTAAATTTTAAATTTGAAAAATAAATGTGGATACAATATGCATGTAGCAAAATGCTTTCATTTAAAGTACATGGGAAAGAATTTGAGAGAAAATAAACAAAATTATGCATTACATCTTAAGTTTAAATTTCGATGCGCATCAACAATACTAACAACTGGTTGTATTATATTGTAAAATTTTCAATTTTTAACCATAGACCATTTATATGTTTTCTTCATAATAATTGTTAACAATATATCACTATTGCAAGTGTAAATGGAGCTTAAAGTCTTCATAAGCAATCTATTACAATTTCCTGTTGACAGCAGCAGTAAATCTGACAAGCATTCAAGATTTTAGTTTTCTTTTGCCACCATCCTTCTTTCATCGTGAATCGCCAAACCGAACGTACGTAGGTTCCTCATGTTAAAGCTTTAATAAAATGAAACTAAGTGAAAAGAAAAAAAGAACATATGATGAAAATTTTCAATCTTAAAGAAATATTGCTTCATGTAATTAAAAAAACTATGAAATGGTTGACTGATGTTTGCAATAATTGTGGATTTATCTAAGCTAATCTCACCTTTTTACCACTTTTGCAGTAATCGGTTGAGGAAACGAAAAAAACATGGTTAACGGACGCATTCCATCCGTCTTCTCAAAGACCTACGTGACTCCACGTCGCCCCTATGAAAAGGCGCGTCTGGATCAGGAATTGAAAATCATCGGCGAATATGGTTTGCGTAACAAGCGTGAAGTGTGGCGTGTGAAATACGCTCTGGCCAAGATCCGTAAAGCAGCCCGTGAGTTGTTGACTCTGGATGAGAAAGACGAGAAAAGATTGTTCCAAGGTTAGTTTTACGTGCACAATTTCGATTCTTTAAATTCTTAATACGATTCTTAAGGATTTGTTGATTTACATTGCTGAGTTTCAAATTTTATTCTGATGATTATTCTTGAAATCTGACACTTCTTGTCTGAACAAATACATACTGTCGAAACTTTTATTAAACTGACGAGATAAAACAAATTTATGGTTAAATTGCATTCTGATTATATTGCTAATAATATATTTTTCTTTCTTTTTCTTAGGTAACGCTTTGTTGCGTCGTTTGGTGCGCATCGGAGTCTTGGATGAGTCTCGCATGAAGCTCGATTACGTGTTGGGTTTGAAAATCGAAGATTTCTTAGAACGTCGTCTGCAGACGCAGGTCTTCAAACTGGGATTGGCTAAGTCGATCCATCATGCTCGCGTCTTGATTCGTCAGAGACACATTCGGTAAATATTCCACATCTCGGTTGCCTGCTGCTGTTCAACTGTGAGCGGAGCAGCCTGTGTAATTGATTGATTGCTATATATATTGTTCAGAAAGACCACTTGGGAGTCGAACAATCGCACCGTTCGGCGGCATTGCTTTTGTACCGGCTCTCAATGTCTTTATTTCCAAGTTTCTATAATTTTGATTCGCTCAGAAATCAAAACGCTTCTGTGTAAGTGTGAAATCAACTGAACTAACTAATGATTAAACTTTGTAGCCATTATTTTAGGTATTAGCCAATAGTTTTGGTTTTATTGATTTTTTTATTTCTCCTTTTTTTTCTTATATAGCGTCCGCAAGCAGGTGGTCAACATCCCATCATTCATCGTGCGTCTGGATTCGCAAAAACACATCGACTTCTCCCTGAAGTCGCCCTTCGGTGGTGGTCGGGCTGGTCGCGTTAAGAGGAAGAACATGAAGAAGAACCAAGGTACCGGTGCTGCTGCCGAGGATGAAGAAGATTAGATTAATCTTCACACTTTTTATGCATCTACAATTTTTCTTAGCAACTTAAAAATAAAGTGATATGATTTTACATGACTTGTCTTGAACGTTTCTAGTTTTAATTCATTTTACTGGCTGTATCTTAATTCGTATATCAACAAAAGAAACAAAAATCGTGGTTGCGATTATCTGTAATTTCGAACTCTCCCTGAATGCGATCTTGATTCAAGACGGCGCTGAATGTTTCAAGGAAGTTTGTAATTTCATAGTTAAATTTTACGTCACAAAGGACTAAAAAATATAGTTATATGTATTAAAATGGATTTCGAATACGTCTTACAAGCGATGATCAGAAGTCAATTCGATCCGCTCGATTCAAATATTGTCGAAAACATAAATGTAAATAATTCTTTTCTAACTAACGAGGTCTCACTGTGCGTAAAAGATGCTGTATGCAACTATTCGTGGGGTGTCATACTATGCATCTTGATGCCACACTCAAGCATCTTGATGCCACACTTCTGATTGGTTGATTGCAAAAAGTGGAACAGCTTTCGGTTCACGTATTCGCCTCAACGTTAGCGCTAAAATTTGGCTGCCTCACGTTCAAGTTCTCAGTCTCAAAATTGTTCTTATCTGTTGCCTTTTCATTTAAGAAAACTTCCTCCCTTCGCATCACTTAAGAAAGCATGCATGACGATAGAAATAGAAAATGTATTGATGAAAAAAACCGGATATGCTGTATTTCATGTTTTTTCTTACTTTATTGTTCTTAGAATTTTTTTGTATTATGCAATTTTTATTATTAGTAGCTCTAGCAATTTATTTGTGAAATATTCCGCATTTTTATTTAAGAAGAATTATTCAAAGTATTTATCAATACCAAAAGTATATTCTGGAAAGAAAGGATACATTTCTTAGAATTATAAATAAAAACCAAGATGCAGAAAAAGGTTGCAATTCCTTTTGCTCTCTTTCTGTCAACCCTTTTAGCATGGTAATTTTCTAGGACTCTAAATGACAAGCTTGCGCAATTTCAAGAGCGATATCTTTAAAATCAATTTAAACATCTGCTTGAAATTTATGTCATTTGGAAGGAGATATTAGAATTTTAAGTGTTATAATTAAAAAACCGTAGGCAAACAGGCAAAGTGTAATACGTTACGTTTTGTGTTTTTTTTTAGAATCAACGAGTAAATGCATTTCGACTCTGGAGACTTCTGAAGACTAGCAATTGGGCGAGTAAGTGTTCTGAGGTCTTCATTGTACACTACATAGTTTTCATTTAGTAGTAACACGCTTGGAACAGTATACTTTTAAGCAGGAAAATAGTAGTAAGTAGGAATTTTATTCACACTGCACTGATTTGATTCGTAATATTATTAATAATTTGTAGGCATTCCAGTCATTCGCCTTCCGCTTTAAAAGCTCAAAGGATTTGTTTGTGTTTCTACCTAATAGGGTAGACAAAATCATTGCTACAAGCGAGGGAAGTTGTCAAACGCCGTCGAATAGAAATGGTAGCTACAGCGATGAGCGGTGATCGCTATAATTTGCTTGGCAAAACAAAGAAAAGAAGAAGAAGAAGAGGACCAGCGATATCGCTATTGCCGTGGCGACACCACTTGTTGTTTCCCCAGCCAAACGGCAAGATGAACTGTGGACTGTGAGCAAATGATCGTGTCCCTTCTGCGACACGAATGTCCCTCGATTTCTCCGGGGACACCAGAAAACAGAGTGTCGTATTAGTGAAAAAATATTTATAGTCTGAAATCAGGTATCTGTTATAATATTTAAAAGTAAATGTATACAAATTTAGGAAAAAGAATACGACTTGCTGAAGAACTCAAATTTGATTGTTGTTTCTTATGCTAACTCCAATAACCGCAAAAGTTTTTGTCTCCTGAGCGATTTTCAACAAAATGTGCTTTTCCATAAATGAAAGACAATTGAAATACCTTTCTGATTTGTATTTCCATTATTTTTTTCGCTTACAATCCGGCGGTATCGCGAAGTTAAGTGTAATAAAAAGGTTTGTAACGGTTTATAGTAAAAAAGTATTATAAATTCTTAAATAGTAGCTAAAACTATGCAAATGGTAGCAAAAAGTATTAAAAATCATGCTATACAATCATCCATTCACTAGGATCCTAAAAAGGAAAAATTGTTATGAAAAACCATACGATTTAAAGCTTCTACTCTCTTAAAATTAAGAAAATGATATTGGATAATTATACATTTTTCTGAGGAAAAAATTAATAAATAGGGAATAAGTAGTAAAATTATAAAAAGCCGCTTTTCTCCAAAGGTAAGGATTTTCAACAAAATTTTATTTTACATAAAAAAAAGGTATTTAAAATTCCTTTATAACGACATCCATCCTAACTAATGGATAATAGGACGGACTAACAGATAATAAGCTTAATAGGTTAGGAATTATAGTGATAAACATATCAATTTTCGACGGGCCTTAACTCGATAACTATTACGGCTCTCAATACGAGAACAAAAAAGTTTTATAATCAGCATAAAAAACTAAAACAACATCAAAATTGGAGTGATTCCGCAACGGTCAAGTTAAGCCCTAAAATGATGTCCTCTAACTAACGAGGTCTCACTGTACATAAACGTTGCTGTATGAAACTTTCGAGCCGGTTGCCAAGGTAATAGCAACTTGACACGTAAAAAACAACATTGTGCGCAAGTCTGCACTGTCATCGACTAACGGTGCTTGTTTGGCATTACATATTGCACTGTTTCGCACTGCTGTTAAAAAAACATTGTCACCGACGGTGTTACACAGGAGGTCGTGCTGTTTTCATAAACAAATCAATCCTTGACCTCCAACTTCATTTTCATTTTAAAATTTTCTGATCGATTGGCAGAGTAAAATTTATTTTAAGTGAACAGTTTAGAAGTTTATTTTAAGTGAACAGTTTAGAAGTTTATTTTAAGTGGAAAGTTTAGAAGTTTATTTTAAGTGAAAAGTTTTAACAATTAAGAAACATACATTTACAAATTAATAAATACGGAAAGAAATTGAGACCAGAAAAACAGAGGTTAAACGATGCCAAGAATTGATAAAGCGAAGGTGAACGTGAGGGAACGCGTCGAGGATAATGTCTGCGATCTGAGTTTGTCCGAGTTGACTGAGGTGCCAGTGAGAGAAATTGTAAGAAAATAATAACAACCACAGAAATATTTGGAATATTTATTCTGTTCCAACGCTTTAAATGTGAAATGAAGCAAAGGAACACCTTTTGATTGATGAAAAAACACCAAAATCGAAGTAATCAGTAAAAAAGCAGCCAATGTTGACGAACTAAAACAACCAACAAAAACGTCGTCAAATACCAACAACAACGCTGTCAATAGAAGACGAAAAAATAGAAGTGGCAGCTCCAGTAAGAACAACCACTGTTAGCGATATAGTAATAACAAAAACAACAACACCACCATTTTGACATGACTCCACTTTCTTCTTCATCCTCGTCGTCTTTTCCTCTTCCAATAAAAACCGTCTGGGATTTCCGACGTCTGGCTTAAATGAGTACAAAGTCCGAGTGTACATATTATACTTTTGTTGCTTGATGGACAATAATGAATGTGACGTTGAAATAGTAGTGCTGTGTGGATTCGTGGGAGGGGGGGGTCATTCTTTCAGTTATTCCTTCGAGGAAGGAACCTTTTACAAATGATATATTGAGTTACCTTAATTTGTGGTGATTCTATTCAAGGGTTTTTTACATTCAACACTTCTTGTGACGAGGGAACTCTTTTCCTGTTGTTTTCTTTTTTTTACAAGTGTTTCTCTTTCCTTGCAGGCTTCCTTCAAACGAGTTACTATATTGGATCTATCTAGCAACCGGCTCATGACACTCGGAGTAAGAATTTTGAATTTCATTTAAAGCTTTATTTTTCCAAAGATTCAATTTAACAATCTGAAGTTGATGAAGTTACTTTTTCAACATCATTTCAAGAGTTAATATAAACATATACAATACTATATATAGAAGTTCAGAGTGACCCACTACGACTGTGTACCGTTTTTTTTCTTTAATTTGCACAGAAAAACTTTTCCATGTTGACTCGCTTGATCAAGCTGGACTTGAGTAAAAATCAAATAAAATATTTGCCCGATGACTTCGGTTTGTTGCGGAATCTACGTCATCTGGATTTGTATGACAATAAGCTCGAACATTTGCCATTGAGTTTTGGTAATTTAAACAATCTGCGTTATTTGGATCTGAAAGGAAATCCTTTGATGGCCGCGTTGGGAAAAATTGTTGGTCACTGTTTGACCACCAAAGATTGTCAGAATTCAGCTAGAAATACGGTTAGTTTTCAGCAATAAAAATCAGAGCTTTAAAATTATTTTTAAGTCTGTTCGGTATACGGTATAACGCAGTATGCGGTTCGGCAGCCTATACTAGATACCGGATGGGCACCGCGCTATCGTACCGCGCCGCATCGGCTTTCGTCAGGCTTCAATCAATTCGTTTCATTTAAATTCTAGGTGAAATTTCTTGCTCATATGCAGCTGGAAGCTGAGAAAGAAAAGGAAAGATATCAATTGGAAAATATAACGCAGCAATCCGCCGAAGTCGGGGAGATGGACAAGGATCGAGATGTGAAAAGAATGCTGGAGGAGGAAATGCAAAAGAGCCATAATAGTCGGAAATCCAATAAAAAGACCAAGCAAACAAAACAGAAGAAAGCATTTAATCAAAATACTGCCATCGATTCCAGTGTGCAACAAGCAAAATCCGGAGCAAATAATAAATCCATCAAATCGAATAAAAAATCCAGCAATTCTAAAAGCAGTGGAACTAAAATGGGACCATATTCGAAATCCAGTGCGGCGCTCACCTCAATAATCGTCTTCCTTCTACTTTTGGCCATCAATGTTTTACTCATCTATATGATCACTTTTAAAAATCCAGAAATCGCCGATAAATTAGTGGAATTTATACCGCCGCAGTATCGAGATTGGATCCTCACCAAAACGGAAATCTTTCGATTGCGTGTCTCCGATTGGATTGAACAGTTTCGAACAACGCCCGAGGAGAACTGACGATTCATATATTTGAAACTTTAAGCTGCCCACACGTCGATGACAGTCTAAGAATAAGTTTCAAATAAACAAAAGATAGGATCAATCCAATAAACGTAATATTTTTAAAAATCGTCATACGATCAGAAAAGCCCAGTACTCATAAATACGATACAATTGAAACTGATTACTTTTTGAGTGTACAATTAAAATATGATTTTGAAAAAACACAAAAAAACAAACAAAATTTAGCAACATTTTATATCTATTATAATAACCTAAAAAATCTGTTACTAAAACAAACACATTTTTGCAATTGAATACAAACATTTTAACAATTGCGAAGAAACATTTTATGAATTGTATATGAACAATTTATGAATTGTAAATAAACATTTTAAGATTTGTAAATAAACATTTCAAGAATTGTACATAAACATATTAAGAATTGTAAAGCATTTTATACAAACATTTCTAGAATTATAAATAAACATTTTAAGAATTGTACATAAACATTTTAATAATTGTAAATAAACATTTTAATAGTTGTAAATAAACATTTTAATAATTGTAAATAAACATTTCAAGAATTGTAAATAAACATTTTAAGAATTGTAAAGAAACATGTTTTGAATTGTAAACAAACATTATAAAAATTGTACACAAACATTTTAATAATTGTCAATAAACATTTCAAGAATTGTAAACAAACATTTCTAGAATTATAAATAAACATTTTAATAATTGTCAATAAACATTTCAAGAATTGAAAATAAACATTTCAAGAATTGTAAATAAACATTTATGAATAGTAAGCAAACATTTTATGAATTGTACACAAACATTTTTTAATTGTAAACAAACATTTTAAGAATTGTAAATTAACATTTCAAGAATTCTAAATAAACATTTCAAGAATTGCAAATAAACATTTCAAGAATTGTAAATAAACATTTATGAATTGTAAATAAACATTTTATGAATTGTAAATAAACATTTATGAATTGTAAATAAACATTTTATGAATTGTAAACAAACATTTTATAAATTGTAAACAAACATTTCAAGAATTGTAAATAAACATTTTAAGAATTGTAAAGAAACATGTTTTGAATTGTAAACAAACATTATAAAAATTGTACACAAACATTTTAATAATTGTCAATAAACATTTCAAGAATTGTAAACAAACATTTCTAGAATTATAAATAAACATTTTAATAATTGTCAATAAACATTTCAAGAATTGAAAATAAACATTTCAAGAATTGTAAATAAACATTTATGAATAGTAAGCAAACATTTTATGAATTGTACACAAACATTTTTTAATTGTAAACAAACATTTTAAGAATTGTAAATTAACATTTCAAGAATTCTAAATAAACATTTCAAGAATTGCAAATAAACATTTTAATAATTGTAAATAAACATTTTAAGAATTGTAAAGAAACATTTTTTGAATTGTAAACAAACATTTCTAGAATTATAAATAAACATTTTTTAATTGGAAACAAACATTTTAAGAATTGTAAATAAACATTTCAAGAATTGTAAATAAACATTTATGAATTGTAAATAAACATTTTATGAATTGTAAACAAACATTTAAAAAATTGTAAAGGAACATTTGAAGAATTGTAAATAAACATTTCAAGAATTGTAAACAAACATTTTATAAATTCTAAACAAACATTTCAAGAATTATAAATAAACATTTTAATAATTGTAAATAAACATTTTAAAAATTGTACACAAACATTTCAAAGATTGCAATCAAACATTTTTTTTTATTTAAGTAAATGCATTTATAATGGAAGAAGCATCTCAAATATATTCATTCTGAAATTTAATTTATAATATTTGCTGGTTAAATTTAAGGATTATTTAAATTTTATTTAAAATTAACTGCCAAATCTTTTAAAAACAGTGTAAGTTTGTGTATACGTTATTAAGTTAAGACTTTATTTAAAGGAACATTATTAATTCTTAAATTAAAAAGTTTATTTATTAATAATTTAAAACCATTTTTAAACTAAATCTTATTAAATTCTAAGCTTAAATGTAACTGATATTATATTAAAACATCACTAATTGGTCGTAAATTCGTTTTTAAATTATTATTAAACATTCATTTTTAAATTAAAATAATATTAAAATCATTCCAAAATTAAAACATTAAATGAAGATGACTTCGTTTAATATAAACTTAAAAACTTGAGTTGAATTAAAACTCGTTTAAACTAAATTAAATTCATTCTAAATGAAATTATTTTTAAACTGAAACAATATCTTAATCCTAAGCAATATTCACATAGATATAAGCCAATAATCTATAATGATTCATACGATTATAAAATATCGTTAAATGAAATTATCAATGAATGAAGTTAACTAAGCCAACATAAAAAACCTAACTACACAAACAACAAACTCAGCAACAAACAATAGACTAAAAAAACTCAAGTTCCACAAAATAGCAATAGCAATAGCAAAAACAACAACAATAACACAATGTATTCATATTTTATATAATAATGCAAATATCAGGATATCAATAGACGAATCCATTCAACTACAGTTACAAGCAATAGTTTTCAACACAAAGTTCAAACAAACACACACACGCATACATACAAACATACCACCTCAATACAGTACCATAGTTTACCGTTATGTTGATAGTTAATGTATATCATTGATGAGTACTTAATGCATGCATGTTTAAATGCAGCATGCAATTATTTAAAGTTTTACGTATATTATTATTACACTAAATATTTATTTAAATATATTCTGTTACTAAATATTATATAGGCAAAAAAAAAGACAAAACAAAATAAAAACAACAGACAAACAAACTTATTTCGAATAATTGAAACAGCTTAGTTCAGTAATTCAGTGAGGCTTTTTCTAATGATTATTGTTTTAACATAAAATTATATATTATAGAACTTAAAATATATTCTTTTCTCATTTATACAAATATATATACATATATAAAAAAAATAAAATTAATAAAAAAATATGATCAAAAACAATAGAAAAAATTAACTGGATATTTTTTATTATAATAAAAAAAATATTATTAATGTCGCGGGAGCCCATAGAGATTGGCCAACTGAAAAATGCCGAAATATTCTTTGGAGTGATGAGAGAAAATTGGTTTTTTTGTTGAACTAGTTCCCGGCAGTATGTCCGGCGTCCACCGAAGTTAGAGTATTTACCCCAATACAGATTAATAGCAGAGAAGCATGGTGATACAAAGTGTGGGAACAATATATCCCATAAAGGGTATATTGCACAAGAATGTGTATGTTCAAAATATGGAAAAAGTCATGCTACCATACATCGAATATGATGTATTCTCCTAATGTATCCATGTACAATGTATGATGTATCAGAGGCTATTTATGGAAATTCCATAGTTTGGAATCTGACATCTATAGATCCTGTCTGAAAGAACTAGAGATTGCATACTATATGTGCAACTGTCCAGCTTTCTGCAGGGAGAGGTTGCAAATAATCGAAAATAAACCCAGTGCAAATCCAGTAAGTTACTGATTAATATAGCCGCAATTCCTCTGAATTTCTCTCATGTTTCAATGACTTAATAGAATTTCCTTTTACAAATAAAAGATACAACAGCAACTTATCTAGTTTATTTATTCATTCAACTCAAGGTTATTAGAGTTCACTCATATTGTATGTGAAATTAATACCAAAACAGATCCACTCAATTTTCCAGTTATTAAACTTAAGAAGGGGATCGAGCTATCATTAGTATTTAAAGAAAGGTGAGGGTGTGGAGAAACGTCACGAAAAAGATTCTATTTAAAGGAAGCACACTTCACTGCGCGCCGAGATTCTTCCATAACTGCGAGTCCCGAACTAATTTAAAATCAGCAGCAAATTCTATTCGTTTAAGTCGATCGGTGATCAGAGCTCATCAGTTGCGAGTCCGGCGTGAGACAAACAAGTTGCTCTTCAGACAGTTGATAGGAAAGACCAGAGTATGTTTCAACCAACGTTTTTGCTGTATTTCATTTGGCTATTTTTCGCACCTATCGGAGTGCATAATACGAAAGAAGTCTTTGCAGCCGATCTGCAGAAATATGAACCCAGGTGGGACAGTCTCGATAAACGGCCGCTACCGCGATGGTACGACGACGCCAAAGTGGGCATCTTTTTGCATTGGGGTGTCTACTCGGTGCCCAGTTTTGGATCCGAATGGTTCTGGACCAATTGGAAGAGTGAGTTTTTCCTTAAACATATTCTGCCGATATTTATTCTGTGGTCTTCGAACAGATATAAAAAATCCAAACTATGTGGACTTCATGCAGCGCAATTATAAACCTGGTTTCGCTTATCAAGAATTTGCGAACGAATTCACAGCTGAGCTTTTCAATGCCACACAATGGGCAACACTTTTTCGCTACAGTGGAGCAAAGTAAGTGCAGCAAAGGTGTTGCGAATTGAACATTTTAATAGATTTTTTATATTGCCTAAAATCTGTCAAATTTCGTTATACATACGAGTATTTCTGTAATGTCCGATATTCAGATACGTTGTACTGACGAGCAAACATCACGATGGCTTTACGTTGTGGCCCTCGAAAGAAGCTTTCGCTTGGAACGCGATGGATGTGGGACCAAAACGGGATATAATATGTGACTATAAGACTTCTTTAATTTTTCTTTATCAAATCAATTGATTTGCACTCTGTGCATAGTGGAACTATCTTCGGCTATTCGCCAATTGAAGACCATGAAATTCGGCCTCTACTATTCACTGTTTGAGTGGTTCAATCGGATGTACATAGACGACAAGTTGCATATTTTTCTAAAACAGAACTACGTCAACGACAAGGTTCATCCCGAATTGACAGAGTTGGTACACAAGTATAAGCCTGAGGTAATATGGTCCGATGGGGACTGGGAAGCTCCAGCCAAATACTGGAAGTCCGAGGAGTTTATCGCTTGGTAAGAACAAAATTTGTAATCGAAGAGTGTTATTATTGATCTAATAACTTGAGTCATTTGTTTCCTTTCTACCGCAAAGGCTTTATAATGACAGTCCGGTGCGCGATACCGTAGTGACCAATGATCGTTGGGGTTTCGGTACCGCCTGCCAGCATGGAGACTTCTACAACTGTGCCGATCGCTACAACCCGGGTGTATTGCAGGAGCACAAATGGGAAAACGCCTTCACTCTGGACAAATCCAGTTGGGGGCAACGTTTTGATGTAACGCTGAAGGATTTCATGACATCCAAGGAGCTTATAACAGGTAATTTGTCCAATAGTAGTTTGTAGAAATGGAGAAACAAAAAAAAAAAAGCAACACAGTGATACTGTTGTTCTGTTTAAAATCCACACAGAGATCGTGTCCACCGTGAGTTGCAATGGTAACGTGCTCATTAATGTGGGACCGACCAAGTACGGTACCATTTTGCCCATATTCGAGGAACGCTTGCGAGACATGGGTGCCTGGCTAAGCAATAATGGTGAGGCTATATACGCCAGCAAACCATGGATTTACCAAGCTGACCCCGTCACGCCGGGTGTCTGGTACACAAGTAAGACACCAGACAACGATTTAGGCTCCATAACGGTATATGCCATTGTTCTGGACTATCCGTACGATACGAATGAGATTGATTTATATCCGTGGGGCAAGAAAATCACCACTAATTCACGGATACTTCTGACAGGATTGGAATTGAATGACCTTAGCTCGGTGTTAAAAGAGAAAGACATCTCTGTGGTACTGCTGGGCATGGATAACACTGAAATCGAGGTAAGAAATCAGGATGTTGAGGAAAGGCATCTTTTCTTGAATAATCTCCTATGCCCTTTCTTGAATTATCGCCGGATTTTTTATCCTTGAACTCTTGATATTTAATTTTAGTGGTCCACTGCTAATAATGTTCTTCACATCATCTTTCCACTGAAAAATCTCATCGACAAACGGGGTCTACAATTTGCCTGGACTTTTCAAATAACCATCAACAAATAAATAATAATAGCATTTTTAAATAGATTGTCTAGAAAGAGAAAAATTCGTAATAAATAATGCCGACTTTTGGCTTCAATTCTCTTGTAGTTTTAATGCCTATGTGCAATTTTCTAAAACTTAGAGTTTATTAGGAAAATTTTGAGTTTATTGTGATTCTAATGCTTCTTTTCGATCATGTAGTACATCTGAAAAAAGATCGAGAATTTCACTGACAACGCTTTAAGATTTCGTAGTGGTTTCATGAGTGGTTTTAAAAAGACTTCCAAGATTTTGTTAGGGTCATGAAGAACGGTCGTTGAGCATTGAGTTCATGGATGAGCTGAACAGACACTCCCACATTGCATCGAGTTGAAAGCCTGACTAAATGAAAGCCTGAAAACCTTCTCGAAATGAGTCTCAAGTAGCGGTCTAAATCAAAACATTTGACCTCTTGACACTTTTGTCAAAGTAAATCCACGAGAGTCTTCAAAGATGTTCAAAGATTCATTAAAAATTGCGAAAAGCTTCATAGAAACTTCAAAGGTCGAGTTGAGTTCATGAAACAACACTGAATACCTCAAAAGACTTTAAAGAAAACGTACAAAATTGTCATCTAAAAAATCAGAAAAAAAAATTAAGAATCCCACCTTGAATTGTCTCCAACAACCCCCCAACTTCCCCCACTAGATGCAACAAACTTCACGAGAACTCATACAAAAACAATTGAATTTTCGGAAAATTATCACAGATTCAAAATTAGAAATCAATCGAATTTCTCAATTTTGAGTATCTTTAAGAGTTCACAAGGAAAAAAAAAATACAAAAATATATAAAGAGCACTTATAAAGAGCACTTAATTCATTTATCTAAAGAGCACTTAATTTCATGTAATGACGAAATTCAAATTTTGCAGTATTTCATTATTCAGCATTCGCGATCTTTTTCGTTGAATATCTGGTTTGATTTGCATGGCAGACGAATGATTGGTGTTGTTGCGCCTCAGGGGAGTCAAATTAATTGTATGGATCTTATTACTTAAAATAATATTATATTTAAAAGGAACATATAAACATTTCCATTATCATTCATTCATGCATACATACCTACATGTGTTTGTATATATTTATTCATATATACATATACATATATTTAAATATGTATGTATATATAACCGAGTCCATATATTTATTCATTCATTCATAGGATAGCCTCGTTTAAATCACGTGCTTTTGCAAAACGCTTGCTTATGGAAGAGCGGCATTTTATTTCATCATCCTTTTTAATTGTTAAATCCCAGGAGGGGGTTGGGTCATGGAGGAGGGAGAGTACTTCTTTTTCGATCCTTTGAAGTTTTCGTCCTTTGTATGAAATTAAGAGTCATTCACTTTGGTGAGAATCATAGTAAGAGAGTAAAATAGGTAAAGAGAGAGAGAGTGAGTGATAAGGGAGCGAGCGAGGGAGAAATAGATTAAACAATTGAGAGCGCAAATGTCTCTGATGCTCCCTTGAATGCCCAGTAGGAACCATTTTCGTTGTTTTATGAAATTCTCTTATACACGATTCGCAAACGAAATTGAAAACATATTGTATATGTATATGTATATGAAAAGTCTAGGTCTAGGTTTAGATCTAGGTCTAGGAGGTAGATTTCGTCGAGGTAGCCAGACAGATATCAAGATAAATATCATAAGATATGGAAGTCTCATTCCTAAGATACGTACTAAATATAAAATATATCACGATTGGTTTTTTTAAAAGATGAACTGTATATACTAGATAGTAGATAGAGTCAAGTACATTCATCAATAATAGATACTTCACTCGAGATCATACAACAGCACGATTCTCTTAAGATACAAAATACACAGAAGAAGATAAATGGAAGTGTCGGAGCAGCTTTAATGTTCCTCATGGTAGATACTATATTAGATTATAGTACTAGTACTAGATTATATTTAAGGTAGATTAAAGGTAGCCAAATATCAGTATAGGAAAAATGAAGCATAAGAAAAATTAAGAATCCGTTAGAGGTAAATATATATCTACATAGATATAATATCCAGTCTTTAACAAGGTATTTTTGCATTATTTTTTTTCACTCGAAAACGAAAACATTTCCTATCTGGCGATTGATTGGATGAGTGCTGTGTGCAAAGTCTGTATAAGAGTCTGTACAGAAATGTTGGTACTCTCTGAGCGCCCTCTATTTCTGTGTTCTCTCTCGTGGTCACTAAAACTACGTAAACCTTATATTTGTTGGGTAGAAATATATTCTCTGGTGGATATTTTTGCCGGTGGTTTTTCGGTTGATTCTGTGACATGTTGGCACAAAAATAAAGAAAATACTGTGCGTGTGCAAACACACGTACATACACATACACAAACATACATCTGTATATACATATATTTGTAGGAGAGTGTGGAGAAATATTCCTTGGGCGGAATGCTGAAGAAACAAACAGCACACATCGCATGTAGTCGCTCTTTCCAAATGCACACATTTTCGAATATATTTTCCATGGGACTGCCGCAGAAGCAGTCAGTTTAGGACGGGTTCTTGCCAAGGGTTGGTGTCTGTGTTGTTGCTGCGTTGGCTTCTAGTTACAATAATCGAAGAATAACAACAACAGAAATATAACATTTAACTTCAAAGAATTTTATACAAACGCAAATTTTCGGTACTGAAATAGTTTCGAAATCGTCAACGTCGTCATCAACACCGTCTTCTTCTTGTTGCTTAAATTCCACACTGTGACTGACTGACCTGCTGCTGGTTGTGCGTATATTTTTGATGAATAGCCAAATTATAAAATATTACTGATTAAAGAAAGTATTAAAAGAAAGGGAGAAAAAACAAAAAAAAAAGCAGGAAAACCAAAAATCGTGTGTGATCCAAAACAAAAAAGAGACAAATAAGAAAATCTTCCGAAATACCATTTATTTTGGTATTTTTTCGAAGACAAAAGAGCACACAGAAAAGGAAATCAGAAGGTAAGGAAACCTAAAAATAAGAAAACTGAAGAATAAATTTAAAAACGAAAAATTAAAATTATCGATTTTTTTCATTGCATCGTTTCTTTAAAATATTTCAAATATTTTTCCAAATATTTAAATAATTCAAATCACTTAACTTGAAAATTGATACTTCTTGAAAAGTGAAACACTTCTAGACAAAAACGTGTCCCTGTCTAAAAAAAAAGGAAACAAAAAAAAACCGAAAAAAAAGGAAAGAGCGGGAGAGAGAAAGAGAGACAGAGTGAACTTTTTCTCTTTACTTTTACTTAAGATTTCAATGAAATGATTATATATTTTAAAGGTCAGCGCAAAGGTTCACATTGCCAATAGACGAAATATTGTCAAAGATGTTGTTGTTATTGTAGAATAAACTGTGAAAATTCTTGAAGCTTTTGAAGTGAATACGAACGATTCTTTTATTTCCTGTTACATTTCGAGATTTGATGGATGTTTTCTTGGTCTCTCTTTCCCTCTTTCCGTTTCTTGCTCACTTTCTCTCATGGCCTCTCTTAAAATAACCTCAAGAATAACGTGTCGACGCTGTACACGCGGCGCTTTAAATACTTACTTCAAATTTAGAGCACATTTCTTTTGATTCATCCTACAGACCCAAAGAAATTCAAAAATGTACAACAAAAAAATTGTTATACAGACATCACTACGTACAAAAATATGTATATTAAAACATACATACATACATACATACATACATACATACATACATACATACATACATTTGTATATAAGGAAAAGCAGGGTTTTCATTTCACATTGGAACAGCGTACATTTCGCAATATTGAACAATATTAAAAACTGACATAGAAGCTGTTATTTTTGAAAGTGGTATAAGTCTATTTTCTCATATGCCGGGATATGGGCTCCGAATGGATTTATACCACTTTCAATAATAATATAATATAAGAAAAAAAACAAGGGTCCATATTTATATAGACATTGGCTATACTGACATGGTTCTTTAATGTACAAAATAATACTTAAAATGTGAATAATAAATAATACAATAATAATAAAACCATTATAATAAAATGCAAGTGAACGAAAAATCAACTTTATTAGGAATTAATTTCTATTAAATTAAAGAAAAAGATATAAAATACAACAAATACAATATACAACTAAAAATAAAAAGAATTTATATTCTAAACTTCTTTCTCCTTCACAGTTAGCATAGTGTAAGTACTCGTGGTAATATATTTTGTAGTATAAAATAATAATAATAACAAGTTTGTGGTATTAAAGGCAGTACAACACTCTCACTCATCACATCGCTGTATTCCTCTCTTGTTTTTTGTAGATCTTGAACTTTTATACAGTGTCAACATGCGTAATGTTGCTGAGATGTTTAGGAGCTGGTTTTCCAAATAAAAGAATCATTTTAAATGGAGGATTTTCTCCGATACTAAGTTTTTTTTTCTTTCTTTTTTCAAATTCGATTATATGACCTTTTCGAATATATGACCTTTTTCGATTATGTGAACTTCGGTATTCTGTGAACTGTATTTTGATTTATTGATTGTATCTATGAAGCCGTAGAAATTTGATTATAAATACGAGTTAATATTGAATGTTGTGCTATCTGAATAACATATTTTTTTATTATGTTATATTATTGTTTGTTTATTATTGTTTATATTATTGTTTTATTATATAATATTATTATATTATATTATAATATATTATATTATTATATTTTATTTTGATAATAATGTATTTTCTTAGCAACTTGAAACAAACACCCGTTTTTACTTGCTATCTTTTATCTTATTTCATTTTAATTAAATTAATTTTTTGCAGAATTCAAATATTTTATTTTGCTGTTTTTAATTTTAAAAATTATTATTCTCAACGTACTTCGCTGCTGTTATTAGAAACAAGTAATAAAAGGCTTTTTGTACATTGTTTCACACTTTTAAATGTCGTAAATTTAATTAATTTAAATTTTTTGTTAGGCATTCTGAAAGCAGTGGCTATAATAATCAATGTCAAAATATAACAACAGCATTTTCAATAATAATACTAAGAATAATACTAATAATAATAATAATAATAATAATAATGACAAAAGCAAAACAAAAAAATACTCATATACTATAATGATAGACACCTATAATAGACTGTTCATATGTATAACTGTAAAATTCAAATTAGTTGCGGTCTATTAAAACATTACATTATATTTTAAAGTATGCCAAATGAATTTAAATGGTTCATATAATGTTATAAATATTCGTAATTATTACAAGGAAGGAAAAACAAACAAACAACCTACATACATATGTACATAGCAATCTACAGTTTTGCGTGTAAACATACTCGTACATAACATGTGCCCTTGCTTGTATTGCATACAGTACGACCTCGCTAGTCCGGACACATGTCGTTTCAGCTGTTTTCGGATTACTGGGACTTCCACGTTATAGAATTTAATAGAAGACTTGTGGCTTTTGAAAGAAGAAAATGTGGCTTTTGAAGATCACTCCAATTTTGTTGTTGTTATTGTAATTTTTGGTGCTGTATCCAACAACAACAACAACTTCTCCTAGTTATCCAATTATAGACCTTTGAAATTTGAAAATTTTAACCCCATATCTCCTAAATTATAAAAGACATCCGGATATGTTAGGAATTTTAATTACCTTTTATTTATGTTAAAATAAATTTCGTCGGCAAGCCATTACGAGTACTTTTGAAGAAAAACTGTTTGAAGGCTGTCTAAAAATGTACATTTTCCGGCAAGAGTTAAAGTGAACTCTCTTACTTCAGCCATGATAGCGAGGTTGTATTGTACATTAAGATTCATTGTTATTATTGTGAACACTCCTTAGAAGGGAAACCGCAAAATAATTCCCTTAAACGAGCTCTCTAAGGAGGGGGTTGAGCTCTGGAAAATAGACGCGACGACGTCATGTTATAGTTTTTATTTTGCGCAAAAAAATGGCAAAGAAAAAGCAGCGAACAAAACAAAACGATTGGCGGCGAGGTCGTCTCTGTTCTAATGTTGAAGAAGAAAAGAAAGTTTCACTCTTGTACTCATTCTCGCATTCCTTAAATTTTTTTCAAACACATTTTGTGCTGTGTTGTTGTTGTTTTTCTGTGATGCGTTGTTGGGGTAGAGGAGGGGAGGCGGGGAGAGCTAAAGGCTTTTAACGATTGTTGTGTTTAGGTTGTTTTTGTTTTGTACTTGTATTTCACAATAACCTCGATTATTTATGTTTTTATTTTTGCACCTACCTTCTATTTTATTGATTATTTGTTGTTGTGTTTTGTTGTTATAGTTTTCGTTCAGTTAAGTTTACATGACGCATCTAATTGCTTGTTGAAGGGCTTTTTACACGTTTGCAACAAAAAAAAAACCGCATAACTAACCATAGGAACGGTGAGAAAAAAAAAAGAAGAAGAAGAAGTACAGGTGACGTTAATAAATGAAAATAGACGTGAAAACAACATCAACAACAACCACCGCCATCATACAACGTGGAGTACAAGAGTAGATAAGAGAGAGAGAGAGAGAGAGAGAGAGAGATATGTTCAAAAGTGTTCATTTAATCCTACTTTTACGCAATTTGTTGTTATTGTTTTTTTTCCTTTCACCTTTGGTCATGTGATTACGTAGTTCATTACGTCATTTGTTACTTTTCTTTTTTGTTGTTGTTACTTTACGCTGATGAAACTCTCTTAAATGCTTTTTTTGCATATGAAAGTTTGCTGAAACAAAATTCCAAAAACCAAAGAAACAAACTACAACAACATTCATACGAGAGAACTGCAACGAATATAATCGTTCTTATTAGCGCACCGAATAACGAATAACATGATTCGCAATCGTTCTAAAGCGAACAACGAAAATAATCGCCATGAAAAGTTCAAATCAACAAAACAAGTTTCATTGATTCATTTATTGAATGAGGATTCACTGATGATTCACTGATTCATTTGTTCACTGATGATTCCATCATTCATTTGTTCAATGTTCCAGTAATTCACTGATTGATTAATCAAATCACGCAATCATTCAATTACTTACCTCATTCTTAATCTGCGTCTTCGATTCACCTGCCAACGTGGCTCTATAAAACACATGACCACAAACTATAATATCTATTATGAGCTAATTGTGTAAACATGTTAAAAACCTTTCCAACTTAGATACTTACTATTATCTATATAATATACTCAACTGATATTTTGTTGTTGATTTTAGAAGGTTTTTCAGAACACATTTCCTCAAGATAACATTTATACGTATAAATGTGTTTTAATGATCACTATATTCTTCGATTTATACAGAAACTTATACAAAAATGTACATATAATAAAATTATATACGCGTATACGTGCATGTAGTGCATTTGGTTTGAGATCGATGATTATAAATTGATCAAAGTACATTTTGAACTTTGTTCTGTACTTGGAACTTTTGTAATAAGGAAAAATTATTGATTAAATATTGTTTGTGCAATATAGTTATTAAATATACTATGTGCGTATGAATGTAAGAGTATGTGTACATACGAAGTGGTGGGCCCGTGGCTGGTTTCTTTTCTGAAACAGTATTTTCCACCGTTGTTCAAGCTCGATTGCAGAAACTCAATTCTTTTCATACCGCGAGACTGGATAGTTTTCAAATACTTTGAAGGGATCAATGTTCAACCCAATCTCAAAATGTTGTAATATGTAATCCAAAAAGAAACCAGCCGATGGCCCATCCGTTATAATTAGGTGCTGGATATCATATGGTAGTTGAAGCTTAATACTAAAAGGCAATTAAAAAATGAGTGCATCATCATACATATGTATAAAAGCCAGTGCTTCATTCATAATGGTGCCAAATGTTAAAAAATCAATTTTGTTTCCTGGACGGAATTAAAGTGGTGTCTGCCTTAAATTGTAGCCTTCAATTGAATTCAACTGAATTCGAATAGCGTTTATCTTAAACATTTAACATGTTCACATCTTATAAATCGCAGATATGCTATATATATATTGTAGATATAATGTTGTAGATATAATGTTCTAGGTATAATATTGGTGATTTATAATATTGCGGATATAATATTGTGGATATAATATTGTGGATATAATATTGTGGATATAATATTGTGGATATAATATTGTGGATGAAATATTGTGGATATAATATTATAGATATAATACTGTGGATATATAGATATAATATATAGATATAATATATATAGATATAATACTGTGGATATAATATTGTGGATATAATACTGTGGATATAATATTGTGGATATAATACTGTGGATATAATATTGTGGATATAATATTGTGGATATAACATTGTGGATATAATATTGTGGATATAATATTGTAGATGAAATATTGTCGATATAATATTGTAGATATAATATTGTCGATATAATATTGTAGATATAATACTGTGGATATAATAATATTGTAGATATGCATCTATTTCAATATATATCTAGTCACGTACATTCAATTAAATAATTATTAAAAGCAATTAAATATTTTGTTAGTTCGGATCGTCGTCGCCGGCCATCCATCTTTAAAGCTATTGTAGATGCATTATAATTATAACATTGTTAAAATTTAAATGGACGAAAATTTTTGCAAATATGACATGCTAAATCACTCGTGATATCACTCGTTCTGTTCCCCGTAACATCGCATCGTTCTACGTTTTGCCATTCAAACCGCCCACAAAAAATTCTATTTTTGAATAGTTTTCATATATCTCTGTGTGTATATTTTATATAATTATGTAGTTCTTCTAACAGTACAACGAATAGTGTTTTGTTTTTTTTTTTAATGTAAACAAAAATTTAATTTCAATTCGTTTTTCTTCTTTGAACAGCGAAATCTAATATTCTACAATTTGCGATTAATTTAGCCAACGATTAGAGTGAATACTGCGTTGTATCAGCAAAATTTTGTATCTATATCCATACATATATATTCTGTGACCAAAGGACTTAAATATCGATTGCGTTTAGTATTAATTAATCCATTTTACTGTTATATTTATGGGTGTGGAAAGAGATTAAATTGAAGTTTACGATGTATGTTGATACGCATGTCTTTATAGCTACATATATATACAATATTATACCTTCATGTGTAAAGTTGAACCTTGTAGTGTACAAAAATTTGATTAAAAATAATCATTTATTTATGATGCTTCAGTCTTGTTTCGAAGACGTTCACACGAACACGCTTTCGTTCATAGTGCATTAGTTCATTTATAACACATCCCTTTTAGAGTCTTTAAGATACTGCTACAGTTACAGTTAGAGAGCTATAATTTATCTAAATATTTTATTATTTTTTATTCTTTATTATTCGTTCCTTCGAATGAGTTATTTATACAATATTAAAGTCGTTCTTTCGTTCGTGAACGCGTTCATTTCTAACATTGATTTATTTTCAGTAATTTTATTGATAATCTAACTTAATCTAATAATCTTGGATTAATAATTAAATATAAATGGTTTAAATATATCTACTAAGATTAATAATTAAATATAAATGGTTTAAATATATCGACTAAGTTATTTATATTAAATTCATTCCTTTAATTAATTCCGTTAATTTATTTTCACCTATTTAATTGATAATCTAAATTAAATCTTGGATTAATAATTAAATATAAATGGTTTTGTAGCTCTTAAAGTAAACATTTTTTTCCCCGAAAGATTATTATTATTTATGAGTTTAGACAGTTCCAAGATTAACTTAATATATTTTTGTTTATATTTGGTAATTATTAAATGTTTTGTATTTTAAAAATCCATAAAATGGAGTTGATACTAATTTTTTATCTATTTTCAGATATTGTATATTTTAGGATATTTTTGTTTTTATTTTCGTTTACATTACTTATCATGTGTATAGAGTAGACTTCACTCTTTACCAAAGAACGTTATTAGAGGTCAAAAACGGTGAACAACACACGTCAGAGTGATAAAAAGCGCACATTTTTGACGTCATAATTTACACTCTCCAATAAATCCGGAGAAAATAAAAACATCGTGACAAAAATAAACGAAAACAAAAAACAAAACGTAAACGATTTAATCCAAGAAGGTGTATATGTATGCATGTATATAAACGTGAAAGCGATACTGATACCGAAAAAACCTATGAACTGATTCCTAAAATAATATAGTTAGCAAAATAAACACTACATATTCGTAAAATCAGCAAATTTTTCCAGGAAATTTAAACCTTAACTTAAAAATGATGATGAAATTTTAAATTTTTATTGACGAGCTACGCAACATACTCGTGCATACAAGCATAAAAACATATACACACATATGCACGTACATACGAATATATTTTATAAAATATACAACCAAGAATCATAGAATCGAATATTGAGTAAAATTAAAGTAATAATATATCGATGCTGTCACTCAATAACTGCAACTGTCATTAAGTCGGTGTTACTGGCTTTGAATGATTTAAACTGTCATTTAGTAGTTTTTACGGTAATTTCAGCTATCATTAATTGCAATAGTCCTTAATTATCCTTCAATTCTTTTAGCTGACTTCAACTATTGTGTAATTTCAGAGCTTAGTAATTCAAAGTAATTCTGGGGTGAAGTTAATCGAACTGCCATTAAGTCTATTTTATTTGTACTTTGAAGCGTCAGTAATTGATTTGTCCCATTGTCCTTCAGTGATTTCAACTTTCACTGGGGTATTTTAACTGTTAATCGAACTGTCATATTTAAGACAATCGCGTTGTGTCATTTTATGTGTCACACTGCCATCAATTAATTCTCTATTAACTACCTACGATATACTATAATATCGTCAATTATCAAAGATTATTGAATTGATTTACAATAGATTGATTAATGAATTGATACAGTTTCAATTTTTCAATGTAATTTATATTTAATTGATTGTATTTACTTTATATTTCGTTACTTTTTTTTTTGTTATCTTTACTTTAAGTACTTCCTTGTGTTAAATTGTACCGTGTGAGTGAAGGATGGTATATTTTTTGTCTCATTTCACAAAATTTTCCATTCGCGTCAATTTAAATCTTAACACTATACGAGTCCGTTTTAATGAAGGATTGAAATAAACTTTTTTCTTATAATAACTGAAGTAATTACAATCGAAATCAATCTCCATCGCATGACCTTGATGAGGGAATGAGTGATGAAGAGAAGGAATGAAAAGAACGAAAAAGCAAGTAAGAAAAAAAAACCAAAAGTAAAAAAAATTAAAAATAAAACATTTTTAAATACTTAATCTATGTTTACAGATATTTTAAACTTCTCTGTAAAATAATGTAGAAAGTTGAATCTTACAAACACAATAATATTAAAAATAACTCATTATACGAATTAAATTGTATACATTATCGAGTGCTAAATACGGTATATCGTAATAGTATCGTAATCGACAGGGTTGTTAAAGGATGGACCCTTAAAGACTCTTTTTTATGTAGTGGTATCGTAGAAGTTCTCTCAGAAAAGTTCTTCAATTCTAATAACAAAATATGTACATGTACATAATTAATTTAAAAATAAAAATAATTAAATTATTGTATTGTATTAACTAATTTATATTGAAATCAAAAAGAAACCAACTGATGGCCCACCCTTTATTTGAATACAATTTATAACCGTTGTAGAAAAAACCCCCAATCTCACTAACTGTAAATTTAGCGTGACAAAATAACGTTTTATTAATTTAAGAGTTATTTTTATAATTATTATTAAATTATTTACCAGCAGATTAGAACCAAATATTAATACAGACTATTAAATACGAGATAAGTTTGTGCTATGTTCCAATTACGTTTGTTTTTTTCTGGTTTTTGTTTAGTTTTAATTTTAAAAAATTACAGTTACTTGTTGACATTGAAACCGCGAAGTCGTGTTCGTGTCCGAAGAGCATCAGGCAATCCTACGCAAATGATGGCGGACAAGTTTTCATTATAATTCTTTTTTATATACACGTACATCTTTTACTAAAAATTAAGCAATCATTTAATTGAGCAACTAAACTGCTGTTAATCGTTGCGTTGATATTAATCGGTTTTTATTAATCGTTAAAATTACTTAAAAGGCTATCATAAGGCTGTGGGAGAAGGCTCTGAGTTAAGGATAATAATATAACAGATAATAATAATAGATTAATAATAATAATAACAAAAATAATAATAATAATTTATATATAAAAGATGCAGTACTTAAGTCGCTGTTAATTCTCACGCTTTAAAGTATAGCTTTTGTTTTGTTTTTGAAATCATAAACCTCGAAATGCTTATTCAATTTATTTAAAGAACATAAAATGAAAAGAAGAAAGACCTGAAAACACGGACAGAAAATAACCAAAAATTCAAAGTATTAAATTACCATGCAATGCTAATCGATAAGAATGGAAAATACAAAACAAATACAAAAATAAATGCAAAAATTATAAGAAAAAACAAAAAATTGAAGACAGAAAATGTCCCCTCATTGTAGCTATGACCACGTGATGATCCGGTTTTGTGATCTTCGGTGAGGCGAAAAGGAAAAAAGAAGAAGAAAAAATCAGGAGTTTTAAAAGAGTCAAAATAGTGCATAATGGAGCACTAACAACACCAGCGCTTTTTATCGTGATTTTTACTCAATGTTAAATAAATACTCAGTAAATAATATTTACTCAGAAATAAAGTTTTTCAAATATTCTTTTATAAGTTTGTGCACGTATATAAGAGATTTTCTAAGAGTTGACCAAACAAAATGCTCCAAACAAACACAATGAGTCAGATATTTCGTCAGCAGAGAGTACAGTTTTGATATTGAGAGATGTTGTGGGTGTTGCCAACCCACCGAATGCAACTCTGCCAGCGCAGTTACAAAGCAGCGGCGTCGGCGTGTGCTTTAAATAAAATCCTACGATGAAAAACCGAACGACGATGGCAACACAGAGGAAGCAATTCGGTTACGTTATGCATAGCAATTGTTTTGGTTGTAAGGCATGTTTTGTTGTTGTTGCTTGGCGCTGAAAGGTTCCTTGATGTTGATGTAGTACACCTGGGAAGTGAATGCGAGTTGTTGTGGTTGCTTCTCGATCAATTTACCACAATTTGTACAGCAAGAAAACAACAGAAAGTAGCATAAAATACTCGAGCTCGCATTTACTCGAGGCACGTAGACGATCTTTCGACATGGTTCGCCCATTGTTGACAACAACCACGATTTCAGGAGAAGGAGTATCAGTATAGCCATGAAAGTTAGCACTGATATTCTCTCTCTTTGATATCGAATATGGAGGTATTCGGATCACTGCCACGCCTTCTTTTTAACACTCTTACTGCGAGTACCTTCAAAACTAACGAATGACGAATGAGTGCCATGTTTATGTCATCTCTATGAAAAGAGGTCAGCCGGCGTAAACATTCTTGTTGCTCTCTCTTTCTCTCTCTCTCTCTGTCTCTCTATCTGTGCCATTCTGCAACCTACACTCAAAGCCCACAGTTCGCACACTTCGTTTGGTGTTTTTTAAAATGTCATTTCTTTTTGATTACTTTTTCTTTTTTTAACTAAAATAAGTGTTTAACTATTTATCGTATATTGCAAAGGAAATGAACCATGTTTTTGCCGTTATCTCTGTCTGTGTTCCTCATTGTTTCTGAGTAGTTGCTTCGTATCTGCCTCGCTGATGTCATCCGTCTTCAACGTCACCGGAGTACCATCGCCATCATCTTCGATTACTCCTTCCCCACTCCTCCCTCACCACTTATTGATCATTCACACTACGTCTCACTCTACCAGTCCGTTTATTTCGCATGTGCCAAAAATTTCCTGATGCAATCGTCTCTGCGAATTTCTTGAGACGCCACACTAAAAAAGAAAACAACAACAACAGAAGTGTGTAGTCAGCTTAACACGCAACACATGCGACTAGTTTATTTTTTTTGTTCATCGTGATTTTGTGTGTGGTATTTTTGTAGTTTCTCTATCAGTCTTTCTCTCTCTCTCTCTTTCTCTCTCTCTCTCTGCCTCTCTCTCTCTCTCTCTTTCTCTCTCTCTCTCTGCTTCTCTGCCTGACTTACATCACGCCTGATAAATACTAAATAACTTCATCACACACAATCACTCGCAAGTCAGTCGTCAATCACTTTTGCAGGTTTTACTTATTTTCTTTCTTTCCTAACGACGAGCGTTTAAACAACGACGAGTATTTAAACAACAACAAGTATCAATAAACAACAAATTGTCAAAAAAAAAAAATCGAATTCAATTACAGAAAAAAGTCGACTTCGAAAGTTATCTCTACATTTTTAAATTAGAAAATCTGATGATAGCTAAATGATTTATCTATTTTTAAAAGCTTTCTTGTTGTTCAGAATTCGTTTAACAAACGCTTGTTTGCTTATTGTTTTTGTTTTTTGTTTTTTGATGCCTTATCGCGCTAAAAATACGAACAACAGAAATACTCGTAATAGAACAAAAAAGCAACAACAAAAAAGCAAAACAATTTTGTGACAAATCTTTAACTAATACTAGGTGAAGGTTATTTCATGTGTTTTCATTCTATTGCAAATCTTTTGGGGGTTGGTGGCTTTTGGCTTTAAATATGAGTATTTGGCCATATATACATATATACTTATGTATATATATGTATGTAAATGTGTATTTATTATAATATATACGATGTGTGCTTCTTTTTATATGATGTGTACTCTTTTTATGAATTAAGTTTTCTACAAACCGACAAATTTTTTATCATGTGGTTGATAAAAACCAAGAAAATCAGACAACAACAAACCAACAAAAAACCGCCAAGCAAATAATATGAGTGGGAAAATAAACAATATCAAGTATCAAACAAAATATTTTTTATATATAAAATATTATCTTTAGTTTTGTTTACTTTACTTTACTTTACTTTACTTTACTGCGATTATACGAATTTCTCTGTTAGACGAACCTTTCCATTATATGATATATAATATGATCTTTCCAATTAATCAGCATTCCATTAAAATCATTCAACAAGAATTTAAGATATCAATTTTAACAACAACATATCAAAGGTAATTAAATATCAGTTTACCCTGAATTCGTTGATCTCTGAATCGATATCAGTTTTGGTTGTCAATGTAATGAAATTGAATCTTCAGAATCTCAGAAAAAATTGTCTATATTTAGAAAATGTTTGTATATCTGCATTCATTGAATCTTGTGAACTGATGAACTTAAGTTTGTTCACCGAATATTGAGGAAATAAACCATTTTATTTCAATAATTTTATTATAATTAAATTCAAATTCAAAATTGAGAATTATTGAGGGGTTGAAAAAGAAAAGTAATAAGATTAGTAAAACGTTTCATTTCTCATTTGTTTGTAATGATCTTGAGATGTGATCATGAGATGTCAACAACTCATCAGTTTCTGTTTTTATTCTTCATTAATAAAGTTCAAAGGTTTGTGATTAAAAATATCCCCATAAATTTCCTCCTATTTGGGGTTTTTTTAAGCCATTATTTAATTTCATGACTTTTGTTTTGATTTGTGATTTTATGATCAGCGGATTTGGCATTAAATTAAACTGTAAATCTTTTAGAATTGCTCTAGTATAATTATTATCATCATCTTTATCATCACCATCGCTATCATCATTACCATCGCCGTCATCATTACCATCGCCGTCATCATTACCATCGCCGTCATCATTACCATCGCCGTCATCATTACCATCGCCATCATCATCATGTTCTGTGTGCTAATTATAAAGTGTGAATTTACACAACTTGAACTTGTTAATGTACATAAAAGGTTCCAACCGGTTCCTTTTCGCATTCTCTCCCCCCGCCCCGCACCACCCCTGCCCACCCTCTTCCACGACTTGACCCTGCTCTCATTTGTTTGTCCACATTCGAAGCGTCATCTCAGTGATTATCACTGGAAACGGAACGCGCACATCACACTTTATCGCCACTTTTTCAAGTTTACAATCGATGATTGATTGACTGTAAATCATCATCGTCATCATCATCATGATGACAAACAAAATTTCGTTTCTTTATATAAACTCGACTCACTCGTTACGTTTGCTTTCCACGTATGAATTTTATTGCCTTTTTGTTGTAGTTGCTTTTTTACTTTCGTGGAAAACGTTTAACAGTATTCATTACATGATTCAATCCTTATAAAACGCCTCATTAAGTTACTTTATTTACTTATATTGTGCATTCGAAGAAGCTTCAATAATTTCCCTTAAAATCAATTAATTCAATTTAACAGGATAAGTGAACAAAAAATATTAATACAAGTACATAAAAAAAGATCGTAACAAATATTGATATATTAAAATATATTTACATAAAAATATGTAATAGATCTAGAATATAGGAATCTCTGTAAAATACGAAAATTTCTGAGAATCGATAAGCTTCGTATTTCTATTAAAGTTTCACAAAATCTGTAAATAATCCAGAGAAATAAAAATTTTGAAAACAGAAAATATTTCTAAAATTTCTTCCAGATAAAAGTTTCTGAAAATTATAAAAAATTCCCGCAATTCAAAAATTTTCACAGAAATTCCCCTAAAATATGAGTTTCCAGAAAAAATAATTTTACAAAAATGATACAATTTCCTAAAAATATTACAATTTCTCAAAAAATAATAAAATTTCCTGAAAATATTGAAATTCTAAAAAATTCGCAAATATCAAAATTACCCAAAAATATTACAGTTTCCCAAAAATATTAAATATTCCTAAGAATGAGAAAAATTTTGAAAAACATTAAAACCTTCCAAATATATACAAAATGTGGAAAAACTGTAAAATATTAAAATTTCCCGAGAATGCCAACTTTAGTCAAAAATATGAAAAATTTCCCAAAAATGCCAACATTTTCAAAAAAAAAAAATAAAAATTTCCCAAACGTAATAAAATTTTAAAAATTCTTAAAAATCATTAATTAAATTAAATTAATTATTAAAAATTATTATTAAAATAATAAAAATGAACAATATTTTACCAATATATAATGAACAATATAATACCAAATATAAAAAATTTAAAAATTCCACAAATTGCAAAAACAAAAAACACTCAAATATTTCACACGTAAATCATGCTCCATTTTTTTATTGTATACATATTTTTATACAATATATAATCGTGTTTTGTTAATTAAAAGATTCAATAAATTTGTTAGCAACAAAGCTACATATAATAAAAGAACAACAACAACGACAACAAAAACTACGATCGAGTTCATTGCTTGATTAAATTGATTGAAATCTTTGATTGATTTGCGTTTTTATAACGCAATAAATTATTCTAGAATAGAGAAGCGTCGAATCGCGCCAAATCTGAGTCTGAATGAGTTAATAGAAAAGAATCACCATCACGATGACACTTTAATTTCCATTTTCATCAGTTTATTTGCATTGATTGAATTGATTAATTCGAACTGTTGTTGTAATCGATATTATTTTTGATTTTTTTCTCTCCCTGATGATTTTTAGGGCCCCCCAAAAAACGAAAATAAGCTCTCCTGTCTTCCAATCAAGCATCCGGACCGAATCCTTAGCAGTCAAACAACCACTAAACACCAAATAAGCTTCAATCATCATGGTCAACATTGCAGTAAGTTTACTGTTGTTACTTGTTTTTTGATACTTTTTATTTATTGTGATTTATTTTTCTTAACTTTAAATGATTTTATTAATTTTTCGGTTTGTTTTCTTGCATTTTTTATCGGTTTTTTTATTTTTTTTCTACAGGACAGCGGCGGCAAGAATGCCTCTCAAGAAATGGAACAGTTTTTACCCGGTGACGGCTCTAATGTCAAGTAAGTGATTTTTTTCAGTTTCTTTTCTTTTTTTTGTGATGAATTTTTGTATAAATTTTGCCGTTATTAATATTAATTGTCGAAATCAAAACATCAAACAGACAAAATATGCCTTTAATAGGTTTTAATTAATTTGATTGGTTTTAAATAAAAGTTGCGCCAAATTTTATCACAGTCAGGAAATTTTTTACAAAATATGTTGTGAATGTTTTTTCCAATTTTATCCAAATTAATTATAACCGAACCGACAACAATCAACAAACAATTTTTTCTCCATTATTTCATTTCTCAACTCTTCCTCAATATTGAGTAGTAGCTTTTAGTAGTTAAATAGAATTTATATTATATACATTTGAATACAATAATGAAGATAATCGAATCTTTCTTCCATCCTCATCAACGCTGGAAATTTATTTATTTCTATTTTTGATATTTGTACACTTTTGGAAATGATAAAAATAGAATAATTTTAATAATACTGCAATACAAATAGAATACAATAAATTTAAAATAAATAAACAGATAATTTTAATGTCATTTAACAAAAAAAAACAGAACAAATAACTGCAGTAAACGCTACAAAACAAGAGCGGGCGAAAAAATCCGCTCAAATCTTTAATAATTTACAGAAAGAGCCTAAAAGTATGCCACAGCGTTTTCTCAATAATAATCTCACGCTTCGTAAATGCAACGAATTTTAAACGAACTGCCTAAAAGTATGCATCATTGTATTTTTCTCAAGTCATCAGAAAGCTGATGCAACTCGAGAGGAGAGGAAAAAACAAATCAATCCGTGTTGTAATTACATCTGATTGCAACTAACTAATAAACCGAGAAAGAAATTAAATAATGTTGCACGGAGTCCAGCATAATTCCATGTTAGCAACTTCTTTGCTACCTCCTCTTCTTCTTCTTCTTATTGTTGGCCGACTGCTGGTGTCGTGTTTGGTATCGATGATGTTTCCATAACTATGATTGTTGTTGTTAATTATTATATATCGTATGTTGTCGACGTTGTTGTTGTTGTTGTCGTTGGTCAATTAGAGCCATTTTAATGCTACTCTTGTTTCGTCTTGTCTCGTCTCGTCTGGTGTATTTTTCAACCGTATTGAATTCCGAGCTTATTTGGGACTCAGCAAATGGAGCTCTCGATCGGCGTAAGTTTCTGCAAATGTTGCAGAAATGTTTTTCTTTCGAGTTGTTTCTGGAAGCGCACAAAGAATTTTCACTACAAAAACACGGCCATGAAGTAAAAGCGTTTCAATTGCACGCGTTCGTTTCTTTCGAAAGCATTGCTTCTTCAATCGAATACGGGACGGAATTTGATTTCTTTTTTTGTTTTCGCTTTTTTAAAAGAGTTTCGATATTTTTGAAAAAAATTCGTAAAAAACGTAAAGTGTTCAGTACTGTTAATAACATTCAGTTGATACAAATACATACACACAAGTATTAAAATAAAGAGAAATAAGGAATAGATTTGGAAAGAGACAGAACAAGAAAAAACAAAAAAAAAAAAAAACGTATAAAACTCAAAAGAAAGCATGTCAGTTATCACAACGACTGAACCGTTAGAGTTGAGGTATGATTTTGCTTTTATATCGAATGTAGATTTATTTAATGGCTCACTTGTAGACAACCATCATAGATAAATGAATACAAGATTCGAATAGTTTAACGTTGAATTTATTGCAGATATCAAATACAACCTCGCAAGGATGCAGAACAAGCATTGGCTGTGCCCGACTTTGATCCTTTCGCAGAGCGTAAAAATGAACATCCAACCACGTGAGTTGATAGTTGATGAAGTAGATACAGTATACAGAATAAAAGTAACAGCATGTTATTAGCAACATACTATACAATCGCTCTCAGAAGATGTTGTGTATTATTTATGGTGTATATTGTATGATGATTATTTGTATATTTTGAATACCTTTTTTGCAGCGACAACGAAACGTTGACACATCTCTTGAAAGCCTCCCTGGGCACCGGAATCCTTTCGATGCCCATTGCTTTCATGTACTCGGGAATCGTTATGGGCATCTTCGCTACAATTTTTACTGCCTTCATTTGTACTCACTGCAGTTATGTACTGGTGAGTTATAGTATAGTTATATAGTTATAGTTAATAATATAACTTGATTTCATATCTGCCAACAGAACGCTCATCGTACGTTGTGCTTCGTATATTCGCTTTCCTAACATAGGAAACAACAACAAAGAGCGAAAATAACAAAACAACGTACGATAAGCGTTCCGTTCGTTGCTATGAAATGCGGCCCATCATCTCTTCGTTAGTCGATCGACTTCTTTAATGGAGTCCTCGTGGAGTTGCTTTATACTCTATACTCCTGGTTAGAAGTCAGTTTTTCCTTCTCTTTCCTTTTAACTTATATTCTCTTTTAAGTTTTTCTTTTTCTTTGCATTCTACTTTCTTTCAGTTTCTCACCTTTTATTACGAAACTATTTTTGTAACTAATCCATTTTGTTTTCTTCTGTTAGGTGAAATGCGGCCACAAACTTTATTACAAGACACGTCGGACGAAGATGAGTTTCGCGGAAATCGCCGAAGTCTCCTTCCTGAATGGACCCAAATGGGCTCGTGGTTTTGCGCCCATTGCGAAATTCTCAATTCTCTTCGGTTTATTTTTGACATACTTCGGGACTTGTTCTGTATATACCGTTATTGTAGCGAAAAACTTTGAACAGGTACGTGAGGGAGTGAGACAGAATCATCATTATTTAAAGAAAAACAATGAATTCCAATAAAAAAATTAATTTTATTTTTAGGTCATGGAGCATTGGCTTGGTTATGAACTCTCTTTACGGATGCTGATCTCAGCGTTGCTCATTCCTCTAATTTTGCTCTCCTGGATACCAAATTTAAAATATCTCGCTCCCGTATCGATGGTGGCCAATGTTTTCATGGGTCTGGGACTCGGTATAACGTTCTACTATTTGGTACAAGGTCTCCCATCGATTGAAACGCGCATTATGGCCAATGTGTCCACTCTGCCCGCTTTCTTTTCGATCACCATCTTTGCGATGGAGGCCATCGGAGTCGTGATGCCGCTCGAGAATAACATGCAGACACCGCGTCACTTCCTCGGTATCTGCGGGGTCCTCAGCCAGGGGATGTCGGGTGTAACTCTCATTTATATGTTCCTCGGTTTCCTGGGCTATTTACGTTATGGAGAGCTTACCGAAGAGAGCATAACCTTGAATTTGCCAGTGAATGAGTGGTGAGTTGTGGTAATTATAACCACCGAGTATTTAATCAGTTCTTCGAAGTCCGAATCATTCATTCGTTTCACCCCCCCTCCCCCCATTTTTAGGCCCGCACAGGCTGTGAAGATTTTGATTGCTTTGGCTGTTTATTGTACCTTCGGCTTACAGTTTTACGTGTGCCTTGAAATCGTTTGGGATGGCATCAAGGAGAAGTGCACCAAACGTCCGATGATAGTTAACTATGTGCTAAGGTGAGTGTATGAGTACGAGTACGAGTACGATTGAGTTGATCCATTAATGATGATATCATTTCCAGAACCGTGCTGGTTACCGCGGCTGTCGTCCTCGCCGTTTCGGTACCAACGATAGCACCTTTTATGGGCCTCATCGGTGCCTTTTGCTTCTCGATACTCGGTCTAATATTTCCGGTAAGTATATAAATGTACTATATACATATAAATGTATAGTAAACTCTATTATTGATAAATGCTTTTGATTTGCAGGTTTTAATTGAATTGATTACTCACTGGGACAGCGGATTCGGTCCTGGTAACTGGATTCTCTGGAAGAATATAGTAATTGGAATTTTCGGTTTCTCGGCGTTGGTTTTCGGTTCCATGAGCGCCATTAAAGATATTGTGGGCCTTTATACAGCCGCCCCTGAGAGCAGTACATAAGGAGAATGTGTATGAACCCTCAAACACACACAAACACTAAAACACACACACACACACAGACACACACTTAAACACAGACAAACACACTCAGATATACACATGTATAGTATATCATGCAAAGATAAACAAAAGGGTACTAAAAACAGAAATACTTAAGAAAAGTGTAGTAAAAACCGTATTAGTAATAATAGTAGTATAAGCCATAAAAAGACACATTAAAATGTACCACCCGGAAAAATCAACAACAACTGAAGCTATAACGTTGCATGTACTATTAAAATACTTCTAATTGAATCGAATTTATATTCTAGAAATTATGATAAAATCGATGATAGAACGAAAGAATTAAAATCTTGCTGAAAGAAGTCACACTTCTATCGAAAATCTATTGAAATCACTTCAGTTGAGATCATCATCATTATTATGATCTTATGTGAAGAGCATTACTTAAATTATGCTCATTATATGGAGTTCATAATTTAAATCATGATCTTTATACGAATAGATTTTGAAAGTGATCAATAAAATTAGAACTTTTTAAAGAGTTTTAAACTCAAATCAGTATGCTGAAGAGATGTAAATTGAGACTATTTAAATAGTGAATATTTAAATGGAGAACATTTCAAGTGAAATTATTATATTGACTCCAGTTAAATTTAAAAATTGATATTAAAAGAAAAACCCGGAAGGACTTCATACTGAGGCCACTTCAGTTGAGAAAGTTTGTGCATTCAGAGAAGAGAGAAGATAGAGAGGGGAAGGAGGAAAGAGACCCCGAAATAGTGCCTAAAATAAAACTATTTCTATGTCTAGTGTCAAGTTTTTAGCATTGCTTTTGCACCATTTTAACAGCTAAAATGCAAATAAGTAGATAGAAGAACAACGATAAAAGTTGGATTTTAAAAACACCTTCCTTCCATCCACCTCCTCCCATAACCGCAAAAAAAAAAAAAAAAAATAAATAACCCGCCTATATTTTTAAACGCTAGAAAATTAAGGTTCAAAATGATTTCAAAGATAAAATTCAAAAATTCCTAAAAGAGTAACCATCCCACATACATACAAGAGAAACAATCTTTCCGAAATTCCATTTCTTCCAAATCAGTGCTTTTTTGTAGTTGTTTTTGTTTTTTGTACTACGAATATTCAAATATTTCGATTATTATATATTATTTGTAAAAAAATCTAAATACAATGCTATATATTAGATTGAGCTTTTAAACAGTTAGTTTGTAATTTAATTAACTAAATCAAAATTAAGAAACAAATTAAATATTTTATCAAAATTCCATTCAAGTTTTCCAGACAGTACTGAAAATTATACGAGAAAATATACTGCAAACTTTACTAAAAACTATAATGGATACTATACTGGATACTATACTGGAGACTGTACTGGAAACTGTACTGGAAACTGTACTGGAAACTTTACTGAAGACTGTTCTGGAAACTCTACAGGAAACTGTACGGAAACTTTACTGGAAATACACTGAGACTGTACTCAAAATATACTGAAATTGTTACTCATACTGAAACTATTCCAGAACTGTATTGAAATTATTATCGAACTTTTAGACCAGAAATCAAGCAGTACATTGGAACTATTTCGGAACTGTTTAAGTACTCAAAACATATAACGAAACTGTATTAAAAATGTTCTGTACTGTACTGGAGAATGACCCCATAATTGATTTATAAAAAATTTGTGTTTCTTAACTGATTTCGTAAAAGCTGAAATTAAACTTTGTAGAATGTGTGTGAATGCATTTAAATAAGAAGTCACGGAAAAGCTAAAAAAAAAAAATTAAATTAAATTAAACAAAAAATAAAGAAATTTTTTTAATTGAAAAGTCAAAAGTTTAAAAGAAAATTTTAAGGGAATATTATATAAAAATCCTTTCAAAAAAATTAAAAATGATAAAATAAAAATTTTTAAAAAAAATTCAATTAAAAAAATTATTGCAGTTGATTTGCTATAATTTTAAATCAATAAATGATTTGAGATCATAAAAAAAGGTGTATATAGGTATTGAAATCACTATTCAATAAAAAAACAAGAAAAAAGCCTCTGAAATTCGAGTGAAATTTCTAAAACAACGAGTTTATTTTATTTGCAACATGATTTTTTTTATATCAAGCATACTTGAATTGATAGCCTTTAAGTAAAAGTAAAAAAAAAACGAGTGTAAGACAAACTAATCTGTTCAAATTTGTATTTTTTTTTTCTTGTTACTAATACACCTGCATACTCGTACATATACAAATGAAGAAATACATACATATATTGTATACGTGTAAATGCATGTTTGATTTACTCGTTATGTATTCCGTTATATATTCGTTTTACAATATTGTGTATAACGAGAGTTATAAGAAAAGCAAAACTTGTCCACTTTATTGTATTTGTATTTTAGAAGAATTACATGTATTAGTTTATATGAAATATTTTGAGAAAATGCATATTGTACATATGTATATCGTATACATACATGCGTGGTATATTGTAAGATATGTGAGTAGATTATATTGTATGATGATGATTCAATGATATTTTTTTTAAATATATTTTTGTTTTAACAAGAAATAAACAAATAAAAACGATTTCTTATTTCCATTCAAAATATTGTTCTCCTTGAAAGAACACCGGCCACAAATCGACCAATCAGCGTGAGTGATGCACGCATCGTGATGATAAGTATGACATGGGCCAGTGGCATTTGAAACACAACAAATTTAAAAAAAAATAGCGGCTGTAAACGAAAACTGTCGGGGGGAAACGATGTTAAACGATCGCATAAACGTTATTATTTTTCGCCCCTATCGTTTACACGTACGTTTTTTCACTTATACAGTGTCTGTAAATAAATATGTATGAATTTATTTTTGCAACAACAAAACAACAATAAAGATAAAGAGCAATAAAGAAAAAAGTGCCTGATTTGTGCTTTTGCATTGCTTTCTGTTTGTTTGTATTTGGATTGGGAATGCAATTTGTCAAAAACAAAAACAATTTCTATGCAAACAATTTCTAAGAGCACCAAAGAAATTTCTATTCTATGCACTTCAAAACAGCAACAACAACACGCATGCATTAAACATATCATCATCATCATCATCATTTCGCATCATCATCATTGTCACTCTTCTTGCCATCGTGGGTTAGTTAGGCTTTCATATTAACTCATCAACTCATCAAACAATTAAAATGCTACCAACAAAATGTCACAGCACGCGATGTAAACGATACCGTCGCTGCTGCTGTGGCGCTGCGTTAGCAGAATACGAGTTGCAAGTGACGAAGTTTCTATACGGATTTCTGTTTTATACTATAATAAACAAATACGAAAATACAAATAAATAGACTAAACCAAAGAAAAGAAAAGAATGCACTTTTCGCTTTTACAGCTTATTTGTATGTAGTGAACAAAAATAGACGCTTCTAATGAACAGCGAATGCAACGAGCTGAAGTGTGCTACTGATCCACGTCGATGGGATGATGTAAGTGAGAATTTTGCGGAAATCAGACGTGGCTCGAAATCTGAGACTTATTGATATACTTAAACACGTCATTAAAACAATTACTATTAAATACGATAGTTTCACATACACATACAGCACATTCGAAGTCTGCTTTCAGTTTGAAAAAATATGGTTTTGCTCAAGAATGCGCTTAGCTTAAAGTTTGCTTGCAATGTCAACAATATTCTTATCTGTTGTTGTTGTTCGGTTTGTTGTTGTCTGTTTTGTTGTTGTTGTTGTTGTTGTCGGACGCCGGTTAAAAAATCAAAACTTAAAGTATAGATTTCTGCAGCGTTTGCAGTCGCAGGAATTCAATTAAAAAAATTATTCTGAAAGTCAAACTAGTGAATATTATTAGCCAGAGTTCATTCGTATTAAACGCATCGAGCGATAGCGTCCAGTTTTAAAGTTTTATTCACAAGAGTTCCGAGTGTGTCGCAATGAGGAAACAGCTCAGGTACTGAAAAGTGACTTCAATTGACTTCGAGTGGAAAGGATTATAAAATGTTTTCACTGCCGATTAAGTGACATTCATTTGAATTCATATCCTTGTTTCCTTCTTCTTTGCAGATATCAAATGCGAGTGCGTCGAGATGCCGAAGAAGCGGGAGTGGCAACGCCCTTAAATTTTGATCCGTTTGCAGAGCGCAAAAATGAGCATCCAACAACGTAAGTAAAGAGAGGGAGAGAGAGAGAAAAAGAACTTTGCTGGACGGTTGAAAAGATGGTTACTGTCATAGTTAAAAAACTCTTCTAACTGTTAATCGCAATTACCGTTATGGTGACATAGTTAAATATTACAGATGTTCACTACCAACAGATTTACAGTGGTTAACGCTGTTTTATTTCGTAGTTAATTGATTTCAGTTATTTTCTCTTAACTTTCCAGTGACTTTGAAACGTTGACGCATCTCTTGAAAGCCTCCCTGGGCACCGGAATCCTGTCGATGCCCATCGCCTTCATGTACTCCGGTATTATTTTGGGTATTTTCGCTACCATCCTCACTGCCCTGATTTGCACTCACTGCAGCTACATCCTGGTAATCAAAAATGGCCGACTTGCTTGTTACACTTTGGAATGCCCTCGAAATAACCGTTTAATTTCAGGTCAAATGCGCCCACAAACTTTACTATAAAACACGGCGAACTGAAATGAATTTCGCCGAAATCGCCGAAGTCGCCTTTCAAAGCGGTCCCAAGTGGTGTCGCGGTTTCGCGTCGACAGCGAAGAATTCCATCCTCTTCGGCTTGTTTCTCACATTCTTTGGCACCGGATCGGCTTACACGGTAATCGTGGCCAAAAACTTCGAACAGGTAAAAGAAATTTAATTAAAAATTCAGTCTTTTCCTTGTCTTTCTCACATCCAACGCCTTTTATACTTCTCATAATCTGCTGCACTTCTTCTTCTTACCTTTCTTCTTCTAGGTCCTTGAGCACTGGCTGGGTTACGAACTCTCTGTGCGTCTCCTGCTCGTCGCACTGCTCATTCCGATAATTTTACTCTGTTGGATTCCGAATCTGAAGTATTTGGCCCCCGTGTCGACCGTAGCGAATGTCTTGATGAGCCTCGGCTTGGGCATCATAGTCTATTATCTGGTCCAAGATCTGCCGTCGGTTGAGACGTGTGACTACGCTAATGTCTCCACGCTGCCAGCCTTCTTCTCGATCACCATCTTCGCCATGGAGGCCATCGGAGTCGTGATGCCACTCGAGAATAACATGAAGACCCCGCGTCACTTCCTCGGTATCTGCGGAGTACTCAGCCAGGGGATGTCGGGCGTAACCATGGCGTATATGTTCCTCGGTTTCTTGGGTTATCTACGCTATGGAGAGCTCACCGAAGAGAGCATAACCTTGAATTTGCCTGTGAATGAGTGGTAAGTGCGGAAGAAGAGAGAGAGAGAGAGAGAGAAAATGAGGAGGGAGGGGGCGCATTCAATAGAGCACTCTGACTTTCGGGAGTGTTTCTCTTTTAGGCCCGCTCAAGCTGTTAAGGTGTTGATCGCTCTGGCCGTTTTCTGTAGCTTGGGTCTGCAGTTCTTCTGTTGCCAGGAGATCGTCTGGAACGCGATCAAGGAGAAATGCACACGGCGACCGACTTTCTATAACTATCTGATGAGGTAAATCTGAGCAATAAGATTGTCAAACATTCAATCGATCGCATCAATCAATTGGACATAATTATTATTTGCATTATGTTTCGTTTTCAGAACGGTTCTGGTATCAGCGGCTGTCATACTCGCCACCGCAGTGCCCACTATAGCACCCTTCATCGGTCTGATCGGCGCCTTCTGCTTCGCCACGCTGGGACTCATTTTTCCGGTAGAATGAAATTAAAACAGTTTTCAGTGTAGTCCTCATTAATTTATACATCGTATGATGATTCGTACTCAGGTGATCATCGAGTTGATAACCAACTGGGAGAGCGGTTTCGGGACCGGCATGTGGCTGCTCTGGAAGAACATATTCATTGGCATCTGCGGCGTGATGGCGTTGATCTTCGGCTCGATGAGTGCCATCAAGGATATTCTGGAGCTCTACTCTAAGCCGGCCGAGCCTTAGATCGCTGCGCCGACCTCATTTCGCACACTTCGCCAAGTATTGGATGCATCAAAGCCAAATTCAACCAAAACAACTAACCAAATATGTAGCTTCATAAATTGCTATACAGATAGTGTGTGCAATAGATATATACTATATATCATATATTCTTCTGCAGTATTTCTTACCAAAATCATGCAAATATAAACACAGCCTTAATTAGTGTGATTTATTTAAGTAGAAACGACTTTATTAAATATTGTACACGTTTTTACAATCGTCCATCTCAAAGTAATCTCAAAATAATAATCTCAAAATAATAATCTTAAATTAATAATCTCAAAATAATAATCTCAAAATAATAATCAAAATAATTTAGTTGAATATTAAAATAAATGATTCAATATAAAAGAAGTAGTATTCATAATAAAAATACATAATAATATACTATATTTAATAATAACTAAACAGAAATGTTCGAAGAAAAAAAAAGAAATACAATGAACACTAAAAATTTATTTCTTTACGGTGGGCCATCGGATGGTTTCTTTTTAAAATTTCTTTCCTTTTGAAAAAAATAAAATCTAAAAAAATTCAAATTATATTCTAAAAGTGCTGATGATTCACCCCATATACACGTTATATATATATTTTTATACAAATGTTACAATATGAAAATAAAAATGGTGCACTTGTCGTATTATTAAAGCAAAACTATTGTCCTTATAGACATGTATTTACATACATACCTACATATATATACACATATATCGATTCTTGTTGAACTCCAAATGTTATTAAATAAATTATTTTATATACCATACAATATTTTCTTATATAACAAAATATACAACAAAAAACCTTCACTAAAGATTTTTTTTTAATTCACAACAATCAACGAAATCTTATTTTCTTGAGGCAAAATTAAGGTAACAATTGTAATAGAAAAAAAAACAACAACTTGAAAAGCTTGCAGAGGTTTAAAACATCAATCATTAAAATAAAGTGATCAACCACGATGTAATAACATTTAATGATCTGAACGGTACAGAAACCTTCAGAAATAAAAGAAAAACAATTGTTTTTACATTAACCAAAACAATTTCATCATCATCATGATCATTGAGCTGACCAACGGATCGCTGAGCTCATCAACCGATCGCAGAGCTCATCAACCGATCGCTGAGCTCATCAACCGATCGCAGAGCTCATCAATCGTCATCATCACGTCTCTTTTGAGACCGAAACCAATTGTATTGTGAATCCATTGCAATTGTAACAAAAGCAACTACACAACTAACAAAATACATAATAAAAAGCATCTATTTTAACACTGCTTTTAAGTTGAGTAAACCTTAAGTTGTGATTATTAATTATGCAGGGTACTCGTGCACGTGGAGAGGACTCGAAGCCGCCACAACAACAATCACCGAAATCAAATCAGCTTGGCCAGTCACTCGAGAGCTATTATAGTTTGACCCGCATGTATTCGGAATTAAATACTATAACAATATCATTAATATGAGCATCACGATCTCCATCGTCGTCTTCATCATCATCATCATCGTCATCATGAAGACGATTGTAGATATTTATAACTATTATTTTGACAAAGACTTTCAAAAATCATCATCAGAAACAAACCCGGGGGCACCTTAAGTTCGGCATGATCATCATTATACTGGTCGTGATCATTATCAAGATCATGATCGTTATCGACATTAGAACGTATCGACTAATATTATTATAGTAATGATCACTTTATGAAGAACGATCACTTTGCTGACAATGATCTGATTATTATACACACGAAGATCAGTATAAAGACCATGATAACCAGTGTTATTTTCGTCATGATCACTTGTATCGTCATGATCGCTTTTATCATCATCACCCTGATCATCACAATTATTACTAAGATCGTTTTTATTTTGATAACTACGCTGCTTTTCGATGGCGAGATCATAAGATAGATCATCAGTATCATCATTTTAAGGATTCGTCCTTATTCGGTATCTTTTCTATTATTCAATATATACTGATATCTTCTGATCACTAGTATCATTATCAGCATGATCATCACCACCATAATCACCAAGATCACCAGGTTAATAATAATATTAAATGAACTCTCTTTAAGATTCAGCAGAATCATTGCCATTATTACCAGCATGATCATCAGGATCATCATTAGCATCATGAGCATCATTAGTATAATTGTCATTATTACCATACTGATTACCATCACTTGCAGCAAATAGCATTCAAGGTTTTCTAGAGCAAAATAAACATTATCATTGCCTCATCGATCAACATCATGAACATGCATATTTTTTTTAACGATCATTCAACGTCTTGTGGCAATGTTAAATCTTTTAAACAATTCATAACAACATGTACAACATGATGTCGGGGGAGCGCGTACGACTTCACAACGATCACATTTCAACGATCACAAAAACCGACATTAAAAAAAAAAAACAAAATTTGAACCACTGCAGAAGACGGTCACTCTTCTTCATTTGATCTGATCCGATCCGATCTGATCTGTCTTATTTTAGTAGCTTCCGTTGGTGCGATCGCATCCATTGACATCGAAAGCTGGCTGCGATCGTGCTGCGGTCTTCATTGCCGCCGTAAGTAACGCCACCGCGATCCATTCTCGATGACGAGTGTTACTCGCATAACGTGTGTCGTGCAGCGCGAATGCACTGAAATCACTCGTGCCGAATTTAAATTAATACTTGTAATCATTTTCACAAGCAACCTTTGCAAGGAATCACTTCAGCAGAAGTGCTTGACTTTGATCGTCAACCAAGAATTTTCGCCAACAGAAGCAGCAGAAGCTGTTGCCTGGAGTCGTGTTGCAACCGTTGCTGCGACACTTCATTTGCAGCACTCTGCTTAAAGCGTGTCGTCGTTGTCTGTCACGGACTCCATGAGCAAATAAATCAGCCATCCAGTTCGTTGCTCACAGTCAGCTCTGGTCTCCGGTGATCGTCGTAGGCGATCGCAGTAGAAAAATTAAAATTAAAATATAAACAAATTACACAAAAAATTGAAAAATAAATCAAGAAGTTTTTGTCTGAGGTCTGTGTTGATTATTCAAAGACATTCATTATTCTTTAGTTATTTTATCGTCGATACAGACAACAGTTCGATGTGATCGTCATACCGCAAAGAAGTCACTTTTGAGTCATCTCGTGTTTCGTATTTAAGTGATTAAGTGTGCGATTTTCAACAAAAAAACTATCAATAATAATTACTAAATAATTATTAGTTGTATTTTAATGAGATACAAAATGTATTCCAAACATTGTGTCGCATTGCTTGGAATACTTGTGATAAGCGCCGCACAGGACATCGAAAACCATCACAAAGTGAGTGAAAGTAAAATTCTACAAGGACTCTCTTCAAATTCGTTAATCTTAATCCGCGTCTTGAATTTCGTATCACATCGTGGCCCAAGTGAAGAACGCTTGAGAGCATTTTATTGGTGCTATTTGATCACTATGACCCAAAGGATGACGTTATATGACATTCTAAACCATGTGCCATTCTTCAGGTCTGTCCTTGTCTTCGTAGAGTAGGATCATTAATTAGTAAAGTAAAGAAAAGCAATCTTGAAAAGCAACCAGTCGATGGCCCACCCCGTCTTAAACGCGTAAAAATGTATATAATTATAAATGTACTATTAAATCAATTATTTTCAGTACGCGTTACGACTACGCAGAATTTTTGTTGTTTTTTTTTTATTATGTTTTTTTACGAGTGGTTTGATCTTGACTTCGACTAGAAAAGAGTAGAATGCAGTGAGGTCGCTTAACGTGAAGCCAGTCTCAGATCAAATTGAAAATGAAGGCCATATAAAGATCATAAAAACAATATTTGAATATATGTATGCAACGATAGCTGATAACTTGGATTTTATATACGATACTAATATATACAATTAATTCATCAAGATGAAGGTTTTATGTTAGTTTTATCGTTAGAAAGATAAACTGATTGAAGGAGAACTCTTTTTTAGAGCTCTTGGTGTCCAAGTCGATATGCTTCTGGACACAGAGAGATGTCTATTATCAGATATGATTCTAGAGATACGAAAAGTGGGCATAGAAATGTCCATATCTGGGGTATAACAGCTCTTCTTTAAACTCTCTATTGATTTGTTCTTCTTTTATTTTAATTTTTGTATACATTAAATTTTTTTTTTATATAATAATTTCCAGAAACGTCAAATTTACCGCGAGCATGTTTTGCCTCATGCCGGAGGACGGATCCCCGATACAGCATTTCAAACAGATCGATTGTATTTGAATAGACTACAAAAAGATGGGGTCTCAGTGCCCGATGGAGTTGTGACCGAACAACGAAGCCCGCAAGTAAACGAAATGATTGCCAAAAAAAAAAAAACAAATTAAGAAATATTATAGAATACTATACATTGTATATCTTTAATGGGTATCCAGGTTTATCCATTCCTCAGTAAACCGGTGCGCGAAGTGTACCACGTTGCCTTAACTTCCGACGGACGTTTTACTGCTCATGCGGGACGGTATCATCACAGCGCCGTGCCATCGATCGAGACGACGTATTTATACCCTCAAATACACGGGCAACCGATTCGCAAGCCGGCAAAAACTCCCTTTTTTCCGGTCTACAAGGACCTTCACTTGCCACGAGTATCAGATATCAATTCAGTTAAACTTCAGACGAAAAATAGTGGTAATTAAAATTACCCTCTTAAAGTACAAAGTACAACTAGATACATTAAACATATATACCATGAATACCTGACCTGAATAGAAATTTCTATATAATTTTACGTTTTCATGTATATTCGTAGAGCCCATTTTAAAACTTCTTCCGATCGTTGGGAGCAAAACTAATCAGAAGTTTAACGTGAAAACTCAATCGTTTCAAAATTTCAACATCATCAACGATGGACGACCACCGACCTCCTCGACGGTGAGAAGCTCCTATCGATCTTACTTCCCCGACTACGATTCAACACGTGTAAGTTGATTGTTTGTAGTGGCCGGCATTTAAATAACATATAAAACACTTAATGTTCCTTTCAGCGTATTTTCAATGACTTTGATGCATTTTTCAACAATGTGGACTTACACGGTTCTGCCGCTAAAACACTCAACAGTAATCCTCTGCAAATATAAATAATAAAATAATAATGATAATGATGGCCATGACGAACGATGATGATAATAATAATAATGATAATGATTATGGTGATGATGGTGATGCTAATGATTATATTATATTAACATTACATTTTAATCAACGTAACAAAAAATATTGTTAAAAAATAAATTCGTTAATTAAAAAGATTTCCAATTAATTATTATTAAAATTAAAACGAAACAAGAAAATGAATGTTCGTTCAAAATTTTATTATTTGGACCGACCATTTATGAATCTTTTATTCATTCCCATGGCTGGTTTCTTTTTAAATGATTTCTTTTTAATATTGAGCCGAGATACCGTTTTCAATATTTCGCAACTAATCGGAAAGTGTAGTCTTTTAAACGAAACACAAAACTTTGAAACAAATTCAATAGTGTATTTTTTACAGCAATTCTAAAAAGAAACCAGCCAATTGCCCATCTTATATTTACAACATTGAATTGTCGGCGTGTGATTTTAAATAGTTGCATACTTTTTGGCTTATTTTTTAAGGCGTACATTAAACTAAACTAAGAAAAATTGTACTATTGTAAAAAATAAAATGAGTCCAGTTTAACTCCCGAAAGATTAAGTATATTATTGAATATAGTATTATGAAATCCATTCGAGAAGTAATGAGTAAGAAAATTAGACATAAAGAAATTAAAAAAAAAGTTCTGATGCATTAATTGAAACAACTGAAGATTTAAGAAATACGTTTTATAATTTATACGTTTTAATAAAATAATTTAAACTTCTATAATGAAATAGTTTTTTTGGGCATTTAATTTAGCCGGGAATTCATTAATTATGGGAATATTAATTGCTTTTATAAGTGGCTGTGATCAGTGATTTGCAGATGGTGATTTAAGATACAACATCGCTTTATGGCTGAACGGGAAAAATAGTTGTCTGCACCCAATGAACTGAAGATATTATTGTAAAATATAATATAGTTTAGAGACTGGTCACGGTTTTGTGCTTTGAAGCTTGCTTTCAAATAACTTGAAGTTAAACAAGCGCGAAACACTTGCAATAACAGCAGCCTTTGGAAAGCTTTGAAAAGCGTACAATTTACAGCCAGCCACACAGACTCAGGCTCAGGCACAGACTCAGGCTAAGACTCAGGCTAAGACTCAGGCTCAGACTCAGCTTTACTTCGAGTTTCAAATCTACATTAGATGCATTGAAATTCGAGTGCGTTGCAAATCGATTTCAGTTCATTTCTAACAGTCTACGAAGGCAAACGTGAGGTCTGAAGTTTCGTTTTTTGGTTGGACCAGCACATTCTTCATCATCATATTCTTCTTCTTCTCCTCTTTCTTCTTCTTCTGTTGCATAAACGAATTGCAGACGGGCAGACAGACAGCGAGTCAAACACCATGAATACGCAATTTTTAACTCTTTCGCTTGGTTTATTTTTGACCATCTTGGGTTGTGTTGTCTGCGTGGAGGTGCAGGTGAGTTCAACGGGTGGAAGAAAGGAGGGAGAGGGGGTGAGGGGAGTGGTTATAAAGAATAGAACTAATTATACAGTTTTTTTAACTTACAACATAAACAAATAAAGAATAATTATTTAAACTTTTGATACATTTATTGATTTATTTGTAATTGATTAATAAAGCTAATAATTTCAGCTTCAACTAAGTTTTTCCGGAATTTATTTTATTTTTGGATGGTTTCTTTGGATAGTTTTATGTTATTAACCTCACTCAATTCATTTACTCATTAATTCATTCTTTTGTTAATTTAATTAATGAATGAATCAATGAAACAAAGAATCAAATCATCACCAGAAATCAAAAAAATACACGCAATTAAAATTGCATCCATCATGCGTTCACTTTTGACCCAAAAACGATGGCACAAAACATTTTCTTAGATAATTGACGGTGTTCTACAACAACAACACCAAAGTAAAATATATAAAAACAAAAATTTAGCAAATAAATAAAAAAACAAAGTAAGGCACTTTTTTTATCTTCATCATAAAACTTGTCTTCAAAACTCAACGGAGCCGTCGAACCGGTCCAAATTTTTGGTACAGTGATACACTTTTTATTTTTATTTCGGTTTTTATTGTGTTTTCTGTGTTGTTTCTTGTATGGCTTGTTGCTTTTCTTTTCATTCCTTTTATTGTATTTCAAATGCATCAACTCGAAAAGAAAAAAGCCACCGATTTTTCGTTACATAAGATTTTTTATGGATTAAAATTTAATCATGAAACTTTAAACAAACGCGCGGTTGAAATCTTGTAGAAGGTCTGCAAAGATATTTGCTTTTTCTTGTAAACGATGTAATCAAAAATAAGGAAGATATTCTTCATCCATTTTTATTTATAAATCTTTCATTTAATATTTTTGCTCTTCAAGTCGTTTTCCGTCTTTCTGCTATCTCTCTCTCTGTCTATCTTTCTCTCTCCCTGAATATAGACCTTTGGTCATCTTTTCCATCCTCCACTATCGGAACATCACCGCAAACGTCCAGAAGAAAAACAGGATTTGAGTAAAATTCCCGGTGTTGCGGGTGTTGATTATCCGATATTCCACGTGGTACCACACACTCACTTCCACTGTGCCAATGTCCCTGCTGTGCCGGGCATGTATGCCGATGTCGAGGCCGGTTGTCAGGCGTATCATGTCTGCCAGGACGCCGCCGAAGGACACAAGGATTCATCCTTCCTCTGCACGAACGGGACGATTTTCAGCCAGAAAGAGTTCACTTGCGACTGGTGGTATAACGTCAAGTGCGAGGAGGCCACCAACTATTATCAGTGAGTTATACTATATGCTATGTACATATATGGTGGGCCATCGGCTGGTTTCCTTGTTGAATTCAATAATGAATGAAATGATTCAAAAAGAAACCAGCCGATGGCCCACCCCTTACAACTATGTACTGTATATAAAAACTTAGAACAGTTTAAACAGTTTTTTAAAGGTTACCAAAAAAGTATTAAAAATATACAAATAATAAAAAAAGAATAATTAAACATAAACTTAAAATTAACCAAACATTAAACAATAATAAAGCAGGCATCAACTAAGCATTAATTAGGAAATAATTAACAAACATTTATTAGATTAATTAAAAATGTAATTTAAAATAGTGAATAATGTTGGTTAAATATTAATTAATCCAAGTTAATTGCTTGAAAATGAAATAAACTTGAATTTAAAGTGAAACAAAAACGCGTTAAAAATTAATTAAAACATCATACGAAAAAACGTATTATAAATAAACCAGAAATGAACAGGAAATTATTTAAATAATAAATAATAAAACAAACAATTAATTAATGATTTAAATTGACTAAAAAATTTAATGTAAACAATAATTATTTAACATCGATTTCAATATTTTCATAACAATTTGATTATGCAGATTATCACAGCAATAATTATTATTTTTATATCAATCGCTTTGAACTTTTGAATTTTTCACCCTACAGTTTAAATGTCGATCCGGAACACAACCCTTACATCCCGAAGAAGAAGCATTCGGACAAGGAGAACGAAGTATTCCTAATAAATGCTGGAGATCACGTTTACTAATACATGTGCTGCCTATAAACATGCGATATCTTTCCATACGTTGTACTGTTGTCATTATTGTTGCATATATACATATGTACATACACACATACATTATAATTCAATCATATAATAAATTACATTTTACCTTTATAAATATGAGCCTATGAAGTTTTTTAAATCTTTGTGTTAATATCTTCTTAGATTATGATTATGATGATTAACAGCACCAAAATCGACATTCTTGTCCACCTCCAATTTATAATAATTGAAGATAGATTTGAAGCAATATAAACTCGTAGATAATTTGAATACAGAGATAATTCCATGATTTGAAATTTATAAGGGAAAAAGGGACGCTATGCGAATAAGCAAATAAGCGTGTGCAATTAGAGAATTTTTCATATATATTATATTTCTGAAATTTGCAACTCTGGTAGTCAATTCGTCAATCGTATGTTGTTGGCAGTGTGGCCGTATCAGCCTTTTTGAGGTTAAATTTGGCCTTTCTTTCTTCCTCTTAGCCTCTTAATTTTGTGTTTAGCATCTAGCTTTTTTTTGTTTTTTTTTAAACAGAGTAAATGTATAGTGCTATTAATATAAGCCTTTACAGGCTGAAATATTATGTCTGATATACAGAGCTTTCAGTTATTGAACCTCTGTGAATCCTCTGTTTTGTATACAATTTCCATATTTTCTAGAACGCCAAAATGCTGCTTTTTAGCCTCTTTTCGCTTTTTTTCTAAATTTAGCACTTTCTAAAAAAAAATTCTGGCCAAACTGATTGGGGGTTGTGAAGTTCTATGGTAGGTTTCTGAAAACTTGATAATTGATGACGTTCCTGCTCAGAAACTCAACTGTTAGACCCCATATGACGTAATGAAATCAACATCTTGTACAACATTTCAAAGGGTCAGAACTCTTCTTCTTGAGATACCAACTCAAATGTTTTTTTTAAAGCAAGTCAGCTATACTTTTTGTTTTTTTATTTAGGCACATGTCTCGGATGTAATGTGCTTTTCTTAAGATTTCTCTTAATAAAATGACACAAATCTATACAAAAAAGAATGGAAACGAAATTTTACCTGCATTAAAAGGTATCAGGCATTACGTCTCAGTATATAAACATTGTTTATCAACATACGTTGCTAAATATGAAAAAGAATCTAAATTCAAAATGTGGCTGGGATTCCTCGTGTGTTAAACATTTAACCTTGAATAGATGGTATTCGTAATTTTAAGCGTGTACCACAAGAGATATATTTATTAGAAAAACTTGTTTTATTCTAGAATTCGCACACAAGATTATTGAACTTGCTTAGCTTTTCAAATATATTGCTTCCTATAAATGCATTAACTCGAACAGATGCTAAAGAGATTTAAGATCCTTTATATTCGTTGAACTCCTTTCATTGGATTTGGAAATCGTATGGAACGTGCTTAGTTCCTTATATTTAGCATGCTGTTCGTGAAATATATACAGAAGATATCTGTGGCTACAAGCCGTAACAGTCTAAGTCTGTTCTTACTAATGATGAGAATTATTAAAGTTTTACATTATTTACTTTACATAATTTAACTTTTTTTAAAGAATTGGTTGCACTTTCTACTTTCTTTTATTGACTTGATTTAAGCGAAAAAAACAGAATACTGTAATAGTGTAATGATGTGAACGTAATTCAGGTCATCTGGTTTTTAGAGTATAATTTCTATAATAAATTTGCTACAGGTTGTTATGCGGTTTCGGTTTATGGCCACAGATATATAACTATGTATATGTATGTGTACACTGTATGTATTAGATGTTCTAAAGTGTGTGTAAAGTGGAGCTTAACATTAGTTGAAGAAATTTGTGGCTTTGACTGGGTTTTGACCTACGAAGGAAGTCGGCCGGCAGCGAATTCAATATTTCCAAAAGTTCGGATTTTGTTCCATGCGCCGCTGGAACGAAGTATACCAGTTCTGCAGTGTTGACAGCGGCACCATCGCCTCGTTGCACATGGGTGGTACCTGTTGAGGATTTACGGTAAAGCTAGAGGCATAATTGAAAAAGTTCTCCAACATCTTCTGGCTGAAATGCAAATTGGCTGCCTTGTTGGACTGAAATGATACGCTTCATTAGTAAACTGTTTCAAAGGGACGCTACCAATTTGATTTACCACCGCAGGAGTTAACTGCTGCACCGCTAAATCTGGCTCGACCGATATACCGATCTGAGCGATGTTCGAGATCTCCTGCGCTCCGAAAATCATGCCATTGGTTTTCGCCTCCAGTTCATTCGTTTTCTTCAGTTGTGATATCTTGAATATCGCCGAAGGTTTAGTGTTCGAGATGTGACCCAAATACTGCCATGTAGGTGCCGAGCTAGCGTCCGGCCAACTGAAATACACCGCAGCAGCTGTACCTTCGGGAAGTGGAGCTACTCCCGTCAGAAAGAGCACGATGTAGTTGACGTGATCGATTTCGGGAACGGTGATGAGCAGTTTATTTTCATCGACGGCCGTAAAATTCGTTTGAGGCTAAATACAAGGATTCGATTCAATATGTATTCTGTTAATAACTTGAGTATGATTACCAATCGTCCTGAGATGATAAGTCCAAACATTTTGTTCTTGAAAACTGCAACGGATACAACTTTAGTGATTTCTTTTTCTTCTAGAACAATCTGGACGTCCTGTTTACGAGCTGAAACTAGAAATGAATGCTGGCGTTCAAACTAACAGCCGAAATCAGCTGTTCTCTTCTAGGTTATACTTTAGGAAGCGGTTAGACTAAATTGTTTAACCCACAAACACCGCTTTTTATTTCATGGTTGACCCAATCACAATAGTGATTCAAAATACATATTCGTAAGAGATTGCCAATAATTCAATTCGCATTTGCGATGAGCGACTGAAGTTATAATTTTCTTGGCACAAATAAAAAAGGGGGAAAAGGTGCAGCGAAATACGCTACGTTCGAAATGTTCTTTTTCTCGTTTTTCATATGTTTGGGCTTTTTTTCCAAAAATGTACAATAAAAAAATTCAAACAAATAAATTATTTTTTTATTACAATGCTTAAAATTTTTGTTATTTATTGCTTGTATTTGTTACTTAATTATCTATATAATAATAAACAGTGTTTGCATTTATAGTTTTTAATAATAATCTTTTGATAAAATCATGAGTATCACAGAGTAAGTTTGCCATAATACTAATAATAATAATAATAATGACTATAGTAGCATTAATCACTATCATGTTGAAAATAAGATCAACAAATTTTGACAGTAACGACAAAATTTAGTTTATCGCATCATCCTTTCTCCATGAGATCCTTGAATATATTGTGTATTTTATGAATTCATTTTATAGATCAATGTAAAATTATAAAAAAAAATAAATAAATAAAATAAATTGTTTACAAGTAAATATAAATATTCTATTCTTTTTAACATTACAATAAATTTTTTTTAGGTTAAGAATAAATTTTAAATTCAAAAATTGAAGGTTGAATGGATGTTCCTCATGATGATGATTGTACTGATCCTCATGATCCAGATCTGGTTAGTCGTATGTATGTATTTTATGTAGGATGGGAGGTGTTTTTTGTCTTTTTTCATTAATTTATCTATCAAGTGTTAAAACTCTGAAAAATATGGAAAATATTGCTTTTTGTTCGAATTTTTTTTTGTGTTTGTTTCCTTTTGATGTAGAGAAGAATGTTAGAAGATGTGACTCGCAATTTTTTTTAATATTATAAAGTAAAAATATAATTTTAAACACATACATTTAGTGAAGCCTCCAAAATTTACAGTTAACATATACGCCAATTCTTATTCTATATACTATTTCTTATCTTTTGGATCTTTTTGCGCATTTTTGTCATCGTTTTTCGCGTCAGGTTTTTTTCCATCTCCAGCAGCAGCAGTTGTCGGTGATGCTTCCTTAGCTTTAGCATCTGCCGGCTTCGCTGCTGCTGCTTTAGCGTCTGCTTCGGCTTTTAGCTTCGCCGCCGCCTCCGCATCGGCTTTGGCCTTAGCCTCGGCTTCAGCCTTCATCTCAGCCAAACGTTCCGGTGGTATTTCATCCATGATATCGATTATGAGCTCCCTCAGTTCCTTGTCATGTTGCTTCTTGTTTCCGGTAGCAGTTGCAGCTGCTGTTCCACGACCGCAAAGTTCAATGTCTCGGCTAGAAAAAAACAATTCTATTCTTACATTTTTATTAACAAAAATACGCATTTTTAAAGTAAATATTTTCCACTTCAGAAAATTTATTCAATTCACAATCTACTTAATTTCAAATATCTTTTGAAATACACACGTTTTATGTTCGGTTAATTATTTAAATTTTATGAATTGCAATTTAAAGAATTTGTCGAAATTTTCTTTGGTATTTTTATTTATCTTTTTTTATTGTTGAATTGTTGCCAACAAAATTATTTATATGTACATATATATCACGTTTACATAGTACATATATTAAATATATTTGTATCTAAGTAGATATGTTTTGATATGCTTTCAAGTTTGTGCGAAAAAAAAGGAGTGGAAAAAAAGTAGTGGGGAAAAATTTCTGGAATGTTTGGACGATTCCATTAATAACAAAATTTAAATAACAGAGAACTATATTTTCGATCATTTATCTTATCTCATGATGTGTGGAATGAACATCATATAAGCATTCTAAGGATAGCTGCTTAAAGACAGCTTCTTAATGACAGCTTATTAAAGACAGCTTTTTCAAGACAGCTTCTAAAAGATAGCTTCTTAAAGATAGCTTCTTACAGATAGGTTTTTAAAGACAGCTTCTTAAGGGAGCTTCTTAAAGACATATTCTTAAAGACAGCTTCTTAAACACAGCTTCTTTAAGACATCTCCTTAAAGACAGCTACTTAAAGACAAGTAACAGATATTGAAAGTCAAGTTATTAACTATTTCGGATTCTGAACTAACTATTTAGCTATGAATTAACTACTTATTTTAACAAACTCTTCATTAGTTAATTATTTAACTTATTACGTATTTAAAATTCCATTATTTATTTATTTAAAGTTTTATTATTGATTTGTTTTCAACTTTATTATTTATTTATTTCTTATACCTATTTATGCTTTATTATTTGTATATATTTACTATCGTATTTTTATTATTTGTTTATATTATATATTATTAAGAGACTTACTTTTCCTCTTCAACTTCTTCATCATTCTCAACTGGTTTTTTAAATACTTTGCCACAACTTTGCCACAATCGCACTACGAAATTTGTCCTGTAAGAATTAAAAAAAAAGATAGCAACTTCTTTTAACTAATTTAAAACAAAATCTAAAAATCTATGATTTGGGACAGTATAATTAACGTGGTTCGGTTTTCTGTTAACATAACAGGTTTCGGTTTGAGGATGAAATAAACAAATATATGGACTTGGGGAAAATGTAACTAAAATGACAATGTTAAAGGTTACCATAACAGTTTGTTTAAAATTTGTACAGAAATTAAATAATATGTTTACAGAATAACACAGTTAAGTGTTTAGTTACAGTGTCAACGATGCGGTGATTGATTCAAGCCTCGTACTTATGTATGTATATATATATGTACATATATACTGTATATAGTACACATTATAAAATATAATAGTAACTCTATAAAATATTCTAGTCTCAGGTCAATTTCGAAATAATCACGAAATTATAATAAATGATGAAAATTGGCAACAGAGCTGAAACAGAAGAACTCGTGTATAAATGATTTCTTTCTTTTTTTTTTTTGCTCTTTCAAACAAAAGTCAGTGGCCAATCTATACTATATACGACATATAAATTATATATATACATATATATGTATGTAGATATTGAAAGAAATCTAGCGGATATAAAAACGTTTTTGGTCTCCTGTCTTTTCTTTTCGTTTGTTGTTTTTCTTTTCTTCGTTACGATTTACAGTCGCCATTATGAACAAATTTATTCAACTCGACCAACGCGATTGGCGTCGATGGCGTAAAAATGAGATTTCGCGAGATGTTTTAGCAAATGTTTTTATTCTAGTGAAGAAAAAAAAGAACTACTCTCGATTTTTTATTGTTTAGATTTTGTTGTATAACGTTTTTGCAATTTAATTTTATTGGTTTTTCATTAGAACGAACGAAACAAAGAAACGAGGCGGCGACTCAACGACGTTTGTCGAAATACTTATAATAAAAATTCTTTCGTCAGTCTGAAAATAAAACTTATACAGACATAGGCAAATTTAATGTGAACAAGTGACGGAAATTTGTGAAATTATAGTGTAGTGTTGACCAAAAAAAGAGCCTCAATTAAATACGAAAATATTGCGGGAGGTTTTTCTTAATAACAATAAAAATCTTCTCTCAATTATCTCAAAAGAGATCTCAAATCTTCGCATCATCATAGGTCAACTACTGACGAAAACGGACAACCGACATCCGGCAACGGAAAACGACGACATCGGTTCGGATGAACGTCAAAACGTTCAAATGTTGTTGACAGGTGAAGCCGATGTCATTGCGAAAGACGGTGACGATGATGGTGATGAACAGCTGTCGACGGAAGTGCCAACGCAATTGTTAGAGTCGAATAACAAAAGTGATAGCAAAAATCGGCACAATATTATAGTCAATGATGATACCGCTACTAAAGACACCCCATTTGTAAAAGAATCAATGGAGAGTTTTTCGAAGAAGATGGAGAGTTCAAGGGAGGAATACAGTTCAAAAGTGTTGAAATTTCCTGTTCTTGAACTGGCAAACTCTGGTGAAGTGGCGTCCTTCTTGAACTCATCCAGTTCCGTAGAGTTAAGAAAAAAACTACCACCCTCGCCTTTAGAGATCTATGAAAATACCATTCGAGAGAAAGAAGGTATAAATCTTCCGCAGAAAAGGAAGCGTCACTCATCCTGTGCTTGTCTTAGAAGGTTTCCTCTCTCCGGGTGTCATCCAAATCATAACCGGCGAATATCGTTTCCTTTCACGACGAACATCTTGGAGAATTGGCTAAATACACCGAAATACATTTGCTTAAATACCGATGCTTTGATACCTGAAAGTATTAGATTCTTTACCCATCTCGGTGGTCATATTTCATTGTCAACCGAGACAACAGCACAAAGAAATTCTCAGAAGGATAGTAATTGTTGCCTTCTCCTAAAACAGCCAGAACAGCAACAGCATGAGCAACAGCAGCATGAACAACATATTAATGATGCTAAATTGGCAACAGCCAATAATACGGCTAAAAATACCCCATCTGCCGCAACTAGTCAAATTCATTATGATGAGAGCCGCCATTATTCTAGTCTACGGACGAGAGCTTTTATTAGTAGAGCCTCATCATCAGCATCTCAATCTCAGTCCTATGTCGAATCGGTCAGCCGACAACCGCAACATATTAATGCCAATACTTTGGATAATCAGAATGAGCAACCGCTTTTAGAGATCGCGACGACGACTCCCCCGCCTACGACAAGCGAACTCTCGGAAATATTGGAAGAACTCTTGGACGCGGCGCTCAATAGCAGCATAACTCGTGTTGACAGCGATTTTCATATTTCACAGACGCCAGCAACCTGCTCAGATGTACGCGATTCGTCTTCGCAGGAGGTTCCACTATTAGACGGTGTCAGCGCTGGGTTTCAAACGCTTCAGTGCCAAGCTAGAAAAGAACTGTTCGCTTCGGAATTGCTGTTGCCAAGATTGTGTGCGTTGGAGCGAAATGAACCGGACTGTCCGGAAGTTGATGTATTAATTGAGATTGTAAACAAAGTCGTCGTTGACACCAAAACAATCGCGGATGAGTGCAGACAACGAAAAAAGCAATCGAAAACGGAAATAGATGACGTTGCCGTAACTGCAACGGAAATCGCGAAAAGTGTGCAACTGTTACGTGAGTTGAGTGAAACTGGTGCCGCAAACGACAGAGACGGCGATTTCGAAGAACTCATCCCTGAAATGAAGATTGAAATGAAGAGTGTTAAGGATAGCTTGCCGGAAACGGAAGCGCTACGGCGTCGTACACAATTCAAGAATGAATCCAATTTAGATAGTGTGTTGAATGTGCGTAGACCTGTCATGTCGGTTGAGCCGAAATATGGACGAACACCCAGTGTGCGTCTCGGTGTTGGACTGAACGAGGTTGTCGGTCGCGCGGTTTCGGTAGATTCGGGCGATGTTGGGGTGTTGCCTGGACGCACGCATCTGCGTCGTCAGAGGCGCATGAATTCGGTGGATTCGGAAGAGCAACCGGAGGATCCGATCGAGCGTTTGAATCGTTTACGGGCGCGAATTTCAGGAGCGTTGAGTGAAGTGAAAGGAGTACTCAAACAGTACAGCACTGATGTGGAAGGGGATGTGGAGAAAGGAGGGACGAATGATGTCAAGAAAGACGAGTCACTTCCAGAGCCCCCACAGCCAAAAGAAGACGAAGGGCCAGTACATTTTAGGTTCGTCAAAATAGTGCGTCGAAGAAGCACATTCAATGAGGAGGACGAGGAAGAGGATAAAGAGAAGATGGTAGAGGAGAACAGAGAGAAATTAGAGGACAATAAGGGGGAGACCTCAATAGAAGTTGCAAACAACAATTCAGTGTTGGCGAAATCAATGGAAGATGAGAAGAAATCCATAGACCTACTGAAACTAAAAGATGATATTACGAAAAAGATTACGGAATATCATCAGGACAAAGCAGGGGAGAAGAACAACATGGAAAAGGAACAGGTGCAAAGAAAGCGTATGATATCGAGCACTAAAAAGCCCACTGATTCAAGCGAAACTACTTCACATACCACTTCCAACCTCCCTTTGGACCCCAAATCATTAGCGAAACAGGAAAATTTAGAAACCACACTCCAGGCATCAGATAAAATTACAGACCTTCAACGTGATGATCTAAAAAAACCACTTCTTCCCGACATCAAGGAGAACTCTGTGACAGAGGAAACTAACGAAACGATGCCTGAAGCTAAAGCAGATTCCCGCAGTGAGTCAGGCACGGAGATTTCAACTGTGAAACTCAAAAAGAAATCCACCACTAAAACAGGCGCCGCCCGGCGAAGCTCCATTGCGGCCGTTGAAGGTTCCAAAATTGAACCACCCATCACTCCTACGATACCGTTGTTAAGCCTTAAAACGCAACGACGTCCCTCGGACTCTGAGGCGATAGTGAAGAAGAAAGGCATCGTAAGAACGACTGCCGCCGGCGAAAGCACGGCAAAGGTTAAAATCATACACAAAGTTAAACGACCGTCCGTGAAGCGACCGACTGCTGTTACTGCAACAACCTCGGAGACAACAAGTACACCTGAAGTCGTTGCAAAGTCAAAGTCGACCGAAAGAGCAGCAGCGCCGGCTGAGAACGGCAACGATTCAAAGGCACGAGCCAATTTTAGCAGCAAGGATACGGCGACGACGGCGGCGGCGACATTGGCAATGCAATTAGTGATCGATGATGCATCATTAACCATCGCCGAACCAACGGCAACAGAAGGCTCTAGTTTGGCAACGAAATTGGATGAGCAAAGCCACGGTGCCACGGTTGCTGCGCTCTTAAGTCCATTGCGAGCCAGCGAATCGAACGGTCAAGCGAGAGATACTGCAGAACAGCTGGCGGAGTTGCTGGGAGAGACAATTATTGTTCGTCCAACCGGAAAACTAGCAGAAAACGTCAACAATTTAGAAGTGCCACAGCGTCCAGGAAACGACTCAGGAATCCCTGGTACCGATCGGACGTCTTCGCTTGGGGACGATAAAACTACTGATCATCTTCGAGTCAACGCTAAGTTTACGGCCGAACAAGTGAGAGAAGACAAAAAGAAGAACCTCATTAATCACAGCGAACTTCTGGCAGAAAACGCGCCAAGTAACCTGGTGAAGCAGATCGAGTTCAACACACAGCAACAGGTGTCCAAAGACTCAGAGACAGCGCAGCCGCAGACTAGACTGCTAGATCTTTCCACTCCTACAGCGGACGTCATCACTACGGCGTTTGCAACAAATACGACGCGGACCACGTCGGGTGAACCACTCGCTGTAGAAGCTACAAAAACTATAACCGCGGCGAGAACCACTCACAGTCCCGAACCAACTTCGAAGAGTGTTACATCAGAACAACCAACAGCAGCTGCAGAAATGCCCGAGTTGCAAGTGAAAGCGGTACAGGTGTTTGCGGAGCCCAAAGTAGCTCCACCATTCAATGTGTCCAAAGACACGTTCGGCAAAAAGAAGCCTCTGCTCCGGAAAGTGATACCCAAGAATGGAGAAACTACAACGAAGGAACCACAAGCGAACCGGAAAATTACGGAATTTCCGGTCAATGAAGAGAAGCTTGAGATTTCCATTAAGACAGAAACAGAAGACAAAAGTAAAAACGTGAAGGAGTCTGTGGACACCAGCATCAGCGGAACTGATCATGCTGTTCCGCCAACCATTAATGAAACCAAAGACATGCAGGCAGCAACAGCCGATGAGTTGGTGGCAACAGAAGTGACAAATGATGAAGTTTCTATAGAAACTCCGGAAGCACCTGAAGAAGATATACTGGAAGAAGATGTAGAAGAAGCACCCGCTCCCGAAAAAAAGAAGAGGCTCATCAAGAAGAAAGTCATCATTAAGCGAGAGCAACATAAGCTTTCGCCAGCCATCGGCGACAGCTTCTTTAAGAATTCCGCTGCAGAGGAGCCAGGAACTCCCAACGAAGAGACGCTGGAAAAGCCAGTTGAATTCGTTAAGGTCGATACGGATGAAGAGCAGGATTATGAGGAAATCGCTAAACCGGCGCAACCCACCAAAAGCTGTCTCATTAAACGCGAATTCCAGGTGGGCGATGAAGTGATGTACGCCGAGCGATATAGGAAAACACAGGTCAGGTGGAAGAGGGGAAAAGTGTTGGAGCGCATCACCAGCATCTCGTATAAACTGGAAGTGGAGGGCAAGGACGTGGCGGCGCACATAAGTTACATAAAGAGATACAATGCAAGGAAGGTAAATTTTGGCGGTAAAGAATATTTGGAAATCGACTACGAACAAATCGCCGAAGAGGAGGAGAAGGAGGAGAGAAGGAAGGCGCGCAGCTACAGCATATGGAATATGGTCTAAAAGTAGGTATTTAAAGAGAGATAAAGAAAAAATAACAGAAACTGAATTAAAAGCTAGATACTTAAGGTAGAGAAATGTAGCAAAGCAAGCGCAGATTTTTTACAAAATCTGGATGATTTTAACAATAATTGAAATGGATCTGAAAACAAAAGAAGTCCTTATTTTAAAGTAGAACGAGTGAGTTAAGAATTTCATGTAGATATTTACGCATATATTATACAATACAATAGAAAGTCGCTTTATTATTTCCCTTAGTTTTAGAGAGTAGTTAGTGTAGAGTAGTGAAACTTAACAGTCTATAAAGCATTCTAACATCTGTATATTTTAATGGATCTCGGACAAAGTAGCTGAATTTTAAAATGATGCCGTTATTATTAATCTATTGTGGAAGTTGGGTTTATTCAAAATTGAAGACATGTTGAAAGTCTCCACAAACTATTGAACTGTGTGAGTGACGAGTTAAGTTCGTACAACCACCTTTATTTTAGTTTCTTTTTTTAATAGAATTTTATTTGAACTGTAAATAATAAAAAAGCTGTAAATACGTTGCTTCAATTTGTAGATAAAAAAGAAATTTTGTAGTTTTTAAAGAAAAGTCTTTTACGAAATATTATTTGAAAAAAATTAATTGTATAATTTCATTAATTATTATTTTTTAAAAATTCGATTCATTTAACCCTGTTTTCAGTTTGAAGCTGTACCATTTTTTAAAAATTATTATATTTTTATAAGCTTTCGCTTCATCTTCCGTTTTCATATCTCTGTAAATGTAAATAAGAAAGTAGAAAGAAAAATTTGAAGCTGTGTAGTACTTAGCCATTACTTATTATGTAGATACTAGTAATTACTTGATTTTTCTAATTTATATTTTTTTTGTACATTCTTGTGTAAAATATTCGATTGCTACTATTATTATTATTCGTTTGTATGCAATAGAAAAGTATTTTAGTGAACTCATTCTGTGTGTGTGTATTTTTATCAATTATCATTAAAAACCTTTCAATTCATTCATTATAAATAAATACTTTTAAATATTTTAAAACGAAAAAAGTGATTTCTTCTTCTTTGTCTTTTTATTCTTTATTTTTTAATTTTATTGGAAAAACATGTGAACATGATGCCAATCTTTAGATTTTGTCTAACAACCGTGATACAAACATTTCTGTGTACATCCTACGCGAAATGTTCGCACAAAAATTCTACATCGATTACTCACAGAATTAATTTTATTAATATTTCGAAAGAAAAAAACCAAACAAAAAAAAATTAAATTCAAAGATTTGGAGCGCCACGAAAACTGATGCTGAGGAAAAAAAAAAGAATCTCTTGAATGAATTTTCTTTGCTATGAAAAGCCGCTGTAAACAAAAGGAATGTCGTGCAAAATTAAAAAAAAGGGGAAAAAAGAGAAAACAAAAAAATCTCACATTTTATTTGGGGGCCACGAAATTTCAGTGTTGGTCAAGTTTACAGAAACATGCTAAAAATACACCGACTTATATGAGTGCCTACAGTATGTGTGTGTGTGTGTACATGAGCTGCGGTAGAGGGACAAGCTGGTGAGGTGGTGTTAAAGGGGGCTCATGGGGGCATAGCTTTAGTTAATTTCCTACAATTATTTTAACATACATAATTAATAATTCTACATTCCAAATAAATATTTTTTTAGATGTAAGATTGGGTGAATTATAAATACGACGAATGACGAAAAATGGTGAAAATTAGTATGTGAAAAATTATTTAAAATTTAATATACACAAGATAAAAGTATGTTTTTCTAATAAAGATGTAAATAGTCTCCAAATTTATTTATGTTCTTTAAATATGTTGTTCTTCATTAAATAATAATAATAAATTTTATCATCATAATTTATGGATAAATATGAAGGCGGCCTGAAATGTTTCTTACATAGAAATTGTCCCAAACGAGGGAAAGGGACAGCTAATCGATCATGTGTGTCATAGAAAAGCTCCATTAGGGTGGACCATCGGATGGTTTCTTCTTGTAATATTTCATTAAATTTAAATTAATTATTTAATTCAAAAAGAAACCAGGCGATGGCCCACCAGTTTCATGATTTTCATGAGTTTTTCATATTCAAAGATTGGAATTTTTGAAGAAAAATATCTAAAATTTGATTAAAAAATATTTAATGAATGAATGACTGTAGTTTTATAAATAGGCTCTCGATGACATAAGAACTTGACTTCGTTTTGATTTATTTTACACGCGACTTCGGATAACCACACTAGTTTTTGACCCACTTTGAATTCATCTACACCCATGATATATATATAAAAAATTCAATTACATTTGAAAAATGCAAAACGTTGGACGATATATAAATTTAAAAAAAATGATTGCTATATGGACAAACGATACACGGAGTACGAAGGACGATTAATATTGTAGACAAGATTGTTGTTAGAATTATGAAGATCATTGTTAAAATTTATATTAGAAAAAATGGCATATGGATTGGACAGTTCCACCGACTACAATTTTTGCTCTATAATAAAAAGTAATAACTTGTAATAATAATGCCAAAAGAAACGACAAGAAATCTGTGAGCTGTTTATTATATTTTATATATTCATTTAATTTCATTTAACTTATTTTATATATAAAGTATACATTTTAAATCTAAAAATAATGATGCATTTTTGATGATAAAAAGCTTTCACTATTTTCTCGAAATTGTATAATATTGTCTACTGATTTTTGTTTTCATAGCAATTTTAAAAAGAAACCAGCCGATGGCCCACAATTTTATATAAATTTCATGTTCTATAAAATCCCATCCTAATCTACAGATTTTCGTCTTTCGTTTATCTTTTGGTTTGTGGTTTCTTTTTAAAAAAGTTATATTTACAGAAAAATTTCACTGTCAACTTTTATTTAGTATTTAGTAAAAAAAGTGAATAAATGATTTTCTGTACATAAAATGCGTGAAAAAAATTGTCTGTGCATTTTTTTCAATTTTGTTTGCATAGCGAAAATGAAAAAAGAAAGAAAATAAGAAAACTGTGCCAAGTTCTTCATTAGAAAAACAGCAACAGTAAAAATGGCAAGAGGCCATGAGACCGAAACGCGATTTATACTTGTAAATATTCGAGTATTCTCACTCTTTATACATTTAAAATGTTCTAAGAAATGAATAGAAATTAGAAAAAAAATATATGCAAGCAAAGATGTTGACCGAGACCTTTAAGATACCCACATACAGGTTAATCTTGATCTCTGTTGTTTGTTACTTGAGCAGAGACATGAAAAGAAAATTCACTTGAAATGTTTGATTAATTGTTTTATGATATGAACAAATGTAATGCTACTCAGTGGTTGTTACTAATTCATTTAATTACTAATTTAATTCTTTCTAATTTATTTATTAAAATTGTGATCTCATTGAAACACAAATTATTTTAAAATTTTATAAAAGAGAAAGCAAATAAAGATTTTACACTGCTTACAAGAAATGCATTTTGTTTGAAAATTAAATTAAATTATAAATTAAAAATAAATACTAAAATTAATATATTTGCTGATAATATTCAGCGATTCATTCAAGGGCTTTAGTATTGTTCTTAAACAACAACAATAACAAAAACGAAAAACAAATTCATGCTTTTTTATAGTGATGATGATGTACATACGTGTATAAACAAGTATTTCATTAAAGGAGAATCATTTTGATTTTTAATGAACCAAGAATTTTGGTCTGTATGACGACATTGAGCCCGAAATGATCTCAGACACGTCATGACATTGACGACGTTTATGGCGTTCAGTGGCATTGCACGTCAGAAACAACAACAACAATAGCAACAACAACGATTATAAATCTAGCAACCTCTATTAAATTCAACAAATAGTATAGCATCGTATTATTTAAGCATGTAGAGGAAGGGTCAAAAGTTGATTTAAACGAAAAAATATATTTTAATTTGCCACACTTCTTAAGCAGTAAAGAAGAATCGCAACGATTGTCATTTTTTTTCGGTTTTCTCTTAATTTGTATGTCTGTCGATAATAAATAAAATCGAATTCTTCTTTCAAGTTTTTCTCACGTCACTGAAAGTATCAAAAGTATGCCAAAAAAGGAACGATCGGCAAAAAGTTTTAACAGTTTAAAAATGAGACAAAATAACAAAAGACTCGTATTGATTTAAGATTTTTACGTTTCTCCTCAGCTGTTCGTATCGTATACTTCAGTTGATGTTAATTTGTTGATGTTTATTATTCTTCATAGTATGAATTTGTTCTTCGTCTTCAGGTTTTCCGAGGAAGAAAAAGTAGAAGAGTTCTAAAAAGCGCAAAGCATTGCACGCCATTTAATTTGGCGTCCGTCGAAAATTCATTCATTCATTCAGACAAAATTAAGCGTGAAATTATTTATGTGAGGTAGATGTACATACATACGTAGTATCTACGAGTGCTCGTATAGTATGTAAATCTTTGATTGCCAGCCGCCGAGTGAGTGAAAAGGTCAGATTGGCACACAGCTCATTGAGCAGCACTTGAATGTTCAAAGCTATTAGCGTTTCTTAGCCAGTGACAACTTCTGATTGAAGGAGTGAGGCAGAGAGGGAGTGCGGGGAAGTGGAGGGACAAGTAGAGAAGGGTAAAAAGGAAAGGTTAACTACTTTAGTCATATTTTTTAGTTGAATTACGCTGCAACCCGACCATCTTTCCAAAATATTTATTCTTGTTTTCGACAGAGAGGGGGAGAGGGAGGAAGAGATACGCAAAATAAAGTTCCTGATCTTTCCTGGCAGCTGCAAATGAACTGAAACATACTTGCTTGGTCTGATCGCCCTTGATGACGCGTACTTCTCGTGTTGACTCCCATCGACGATCGTCAATTTGTTTGAAATAAAGAAGAAGCCTTTAGAGTAGAGCTTTTTCTTGCTAGTTTAACGGCCGCTTCATTGGCAGGAATGTCACTGAGGCTAAGGACCCAAATAAGAGACACTCCGTTATTGAAACAGAGCTTGAAGCCAGAAGAAATCAATACGAAATCATCTCATATGAAGTCAATATACAATAATAGGTCAGCCAGGTATAAATTTGAAGACATGCATAAAGGATTTCAACAACATTTGCGGAGCACTCTGTTCTATCGAATTGCCGACTTATAGGTCACTCCACATCTCCGATCCCATGCAACAATGCAAGTATTATTTTGATAACCTGGTAAAACTGATGTAGCTAAACTTTCATGCTCAGTTTGTCTGTATACTATATGAGTGCAGATAGCAATCATCATCAATTGCATTTAAAGGATTCAACTCTCTTCAACCCATCAGGATTGTAAAGTCAAACCGAAGGGATTCCTAAGCCCCATACTACCGGAGCTGGTGAGTACTTATATCTGTATGCATGTTTTGATTTTACAGCTCGATTGATGGCAGGCTCGATTGATGATAACATTGTGACGAACATTTTAATATGCATTTTGGTTTTAAAGAAACATTACATTAATGATAATCATCTTATGGTTACTCCCAGAAGGGTTTAAGGAGAAACGAAAACCAGAGGACTTTGATTTCACAGGTCAACAAAAAAAATTTTTTTTTTGAGTCTTTTATTTAGTGATTATTTTCTGATTATATAAATCGAAAAGTAAATAGGAACTCCATTAATAATAAATAAAGTTTGCTTAATACTTAATATAATGAAAACTAAATATACGGTGGTTTTGGACATTTTTTTAAAAGCCGTTGCATTTATGATGCAAGAGAGGGGTGAGAGGGACTGTGGGTGTGAAGTGAGAGGTAGCAGAGTGTCATGGCAGTATGCGAGTGCGCTTTCTAGAGGAATAACGTATTTTATGTGTCGCGAGGCCTAAAAATGTCATCGAAAATGTGTAAAAACGGCGTGGACTCTTTTTCCTATGTTTGTGGTGAGTTTATTAAAGTGAGAGCCAAAAAATTTAGTTTATCATCAAATAAGAAACTTTGTGAAGCCTATGAAGCTTATTTTAACATGCCCGTACGAAGTCAGGATAAAATATGGGCGCCTCACTTCTCGTGTAATAACTGCAAAAACACTTTAGAAGGTAAGAAAATACACCTTATATTTAAAGTACATTTGTATACCTATTTACATATTTTTAAAATATACATTAAATGCGTCATTTGTTAATGAATGATATTAATTTTTTTTCCAGCCTGGTACCGAGGAGAAAAAAAAAAAGATGAAGTTTGCAGTACCAAGAATATGGAGAGAGCCAACTGATCACATCAATGATTGCTATTTTTGTGTTGTTAATCCACGTAAGCGTCTTGCTGGAAAAAATGCCAAGAAGATCCAGTATCCAAACCCACCATCAACGTCTGCTCCAGTACCTCACAGTGAAATTTTTCCAGTTCCTTCTAGTCCAAACGTGAAGACTCAAGAGATGGTACCGCTATCACAATTATCTAGTAATAGCGAAGGCAGCGAGTTCGTAATCGCGACATCATCTGTTGAACCACATCTCATTGATGCAGAAGATTTTAATGACTTAATAAGAGATTTAAACCTTACTAAAACTAAAGCAGAAATATTAGGTTCACGGCTAAAACAGTGGAATTTGCTCAAGGACAACGTTAAAATAAGTGACCAAAGAAAAGCAAACTTTATTAGATAAAAATATTTTTTCTTTCTTTAGTTTGGCATAAGTAATCAAAATCACAGGTACAGAACTCAGATTCAAAAATCGTGTTGACCTGTGTTTTTAAACAGGAAATTCAATGGTAATCTCGATTTAGTGTGAAGACGCATTTCTTTTCGTAATCATCATAGAAAATCATCCTTAAAAAGGTCGGGACTAAAAAGCCTTCTAATATTTCAACGAAGTTCTATGAATGTATCGATTCTGAGCCAAAGGAAGAAGTGGGTGTTAGTGGGATTTTATTCGATTTTATCAGCGTTTTATCTCAATTCTCATTTAAGTACGCATACATTTCTTTTGCACACACTTCTTCGTTTAAGTCCGAACCGTTACATCTATTAATAACACTCAACAATGTTTCTATTTTAATTTTCCTATAAATCAATCTTTTCACATCATCAGGACTTCATTCAGTAGAATTAAATCCTTACTCATACCTACCGTTGATATTAACATAGTTTCTTAAACCCTTAATTGAAATTCAAACATTTGTTTTTTTGCTTTCTTTTCTGTTGCTTTCTTTAATGTTCAATTCGTGTCATTTATTTTAATATTAATGTTTTTGGGTGCGAACATATACTAAAATATGTAAATCGTATATCGTGTTTTCTTTTTTCATACACAAAATTTCCAGCAAATATATACTATATGAATTTGTGTGGGCATGTGTTATGTGTGTATATTTTTTACACACACACATACAAACAAGCATACATACATACATACATAATATATCATTAAGAGTTATACGCGCTCAGCACATGTCTTCACTTCATTTATCCTTATCTTTATGTGTATCTACAGATACAGATACTGATTTATCCTTATCCTTATCTTTATCCTTATCCTTATATTTATATCCTTATAATACAGTATACAATAATAATAAATTTAATTATTACGATTTTAAGTATTGTACACCCATGGCCAAAAAAAAAGCCGCACTAGTAGCATTTCATTACTCATGCAAAATTTAATAAAAAAAGGAAAGCTACCTGCAAGTTTTTATTTTTTTTTATATTATTTGATCCCTATAGCCTCTACCTGTAAAAAAATTTTTAAGAAAAGAGAAAAGGGTTGGCCGCCAGCTCGATTTCCGCTAAAAAGGTGGAAAAACCTAAGATCTAATTTTTTTTTCCTTTTTTAAAAAAAGGGTAATAAAATAAAAAATGTTGTTTTTTTTTGGTTTCTGCTATTTTTATTATGTTCAAATATTCTTAGAATTCAAGAATTTTTTGTACACTCTTTTTTTTTCCTTTAAATTTTTTTTCAATATTTCGTTGATCCTCTTTTGGCCTTCAAAACAGCTTCCACTCTTCTGGACATTGAATCATAGAGATTTTGGACCTGGTTTTTGGTTTTTTCGTCGTACCACACTTTATTTATAAAAATTTGTAACTCCTGGATGGATTTTGGAGACATCTCTTGAATTTTTCGCTGCATAAATTCCCCAGAAATTTTCAATGATATTAAGGTCTGGGCTATTTCTTGGCCAGGACATCGATAATATCCCCAGATTTTCTTTTAATTGTGTTACCTGTGAATCCACAATGACCATTAGAATGCATTTTTAGGTAAAACTTAAAGGTTTACTTACAGAGCGAGCTCGGTGGCAAGGTGCACTAGCGTCTTGAAAAAGTGTGTTTTCAACATGGCAGCTCAGCCCCTCGATTGTTGAACCACGCCTTTTTTGATAACATTTTTATACTTTTCTGCATTCACGGAACCTCCAGCAATAAAATTTGTCCAACTTCATAATACGTTATGCATCCCCATACCAAAACATGAGGTGAATACTTGACTGTTCGAAAAATGCATTCATTGGAATATCGTTACTTCGATCCCCTTCGAACTGTGGCTTTTCCATCGGGCCCAATCAAATTGAATTTCGATTCATCAGAAAATATGACATTTCTCCAATCAGAACCTATCCATTTTTTATGCTCCTTTGCCCATTTTAACCGTTTTTTCTTCATAGCCGCTGTTAAACCCGGCTTTTTGGCTGGTCGGCGAGCTGGAAGACCCATATTTGTTAGGTGTCTGGAGACAGTTCTTCTGCTGATTTGCATTCCCAGCTTTTCCTGAAGGTCTCTCCTTAGTTCCCTAGCAGTCTGGAACCGATTTCGAAGGCACATTCGTTCCAAATATCGATCTTCCCGTGGTGTAGTGATTCTTGGTCTCCCACTTCCGGTTTTCCTCTGTATGCTTCCGGTTACTTGAATTTTTTTTAAAAAACGTCGCACTGTGCTTTCGTTACACCCAATTATTTGAGAAATTTTTCTATTGGAATAGGTTTCTCCACTCAGTGCTACAATACGGCCTTTTTCTTCTTCACTTAATATCATATTTAAAACTTCTAAAAAACGACTTCGGATGGATCTGATCTGATTTCTCAAATGTTAATGGACAATTGTTGACAGAGTGTGTCATTTTATAGCAAAAGATATATGTATAAACAGGTAAAAAGAAAATTTTTTATCAGTCCAAACCCTTTCCCAACATTTTTTACCTGCAAAGTGAAAAATTTGCGAATTTTCCAGGTGCGGCTTTTTTTTTGGCCATGGGTGTAGATACGTATCAAGCAGCAGCAACAATTTAGTGATGATTACAAACAATTAATCAAAGCTTCTAATTTTGAACTAGAAGTGATGATAGATAGAATAAAGAGAGAGCGTATCTTTTTTCGCTAATTTTTAATACCTTAAAAGTTACTAATGTTATTATTACTATTATTATTATTAATGTTAGTAGTAGTAAGTGTTGTTGTTGTTGGTATTTCTACATAGCGTACACTGAAGAAGCTTGTGTTTTGCGATTTTATTATTACCATTATTAGTTGTTGTTTGGTTTCTACATGCTTATATGTATATATATACATATATGTATATATGTTAAAGAGAGACAACATTATTTATGATTTGATTTAATTTTTATTATCATCATTATTCTGATTTATATTATTTTTATTATTTATGTTCTTATTTATTTATATTATTAGCATTATATGTATTATTATTAATTATATTTTTAGTATTATTATTATTTATATTTTTAGTATTATTATGATTATTATTTATATTATTAGCATTATGATTATCATTCATTGTTATTGTTATTAGTTATATTTATTAGTTGATTTTCTGGTTTTTTCATTTTTTATGTCCTTTTATTCTTATATTAAAAGAGTTTTAATGATTTTTTGTTTTTTCTTTCATTTTTAACAAAAGATGATAAAAGATAAGAAACAAAAATGAAAAAAATTGTTTTTATTTCCTTAGTATTTATTGATACAATATTTATCAACAAGAATTATTTACTTTATCATAGTTTTTAGTGTTTTTTTCACACGCAAAACTTCCAACAAATCAATCACTCTCTTGTATAACGAGTTCTATAAAATTTGTACCTAAAATTGTAAAAAATTATAGGCGTTTTATGAGTTATATATATATTTAGTACCTATATATGTTGTATATATATATTTTGTTGTTGTTTATACTTCTGTAGTGCACAGTAAGAACAACTTGTTTGTAATATAAAACTAAATTTATTCAATTATTTTCAAAATTCATTTATTTTCATTAATTTTAAATATTTACTTTTTAAAGAAATGGTTATTAAAATGTTTTCATTACTTTTTTATCAGTATACAGACATTAAATCTATCTATCATATATAGATATTAAATATTTAATGAAGAATCGAAGTTGAGAATTTCTAAAAATAACTTTTGTTTTATTTTTAAATCATTATAACCCTTTGTTTCTTATTTTTGGACCAATCTTTTTAATATTTATCGAGAATAAAGAATAATTTTATTACGATATTTTCATTGCAATTCAATTTAATCAATTTTTAATTTCATTCAATATTTTATTATCATATAATTATTCAACTTTGCTTAAATTTTTTCCAATCAGCTTCCTCCCAATCGACTCGCGAAAAGAAGAACGAAAGAAGTGCTGACGTTTCAAAAGCTTAAAACTTGTTATTTGTTAAACTATTATTAATAAATTGTATGAAACTATGTGAAGCTCATTAAAATTTAATTATTTATGAATTTATCTCTATTTTTAAGAAAGTGTTATTTAATATCAATTAGAATCGAAAGCAAATAACATTAACGAGGAAATTCTTTAAACAAATTTCCATTTTTTACTCTTTCTATACACTCTAAAAAAAATTAACTCTAAGATTTCTCAGTCAATAAGAATTTATTTAAAAATTTTTTATTACTCGTGCTCTAATATTATTAATTTTATTCATTTCTTAGTTCCTAATCTAAAGACAAAGCATTGATTGATTGATGTGAAAATTTGTGTTTTTTGTCAGTTTTGTTTGGTGGCATTTTTAAATATCTTCTTTTTTTTTTTAACTTGTGTACCATGATGTATCTAAGTATGTATTAATAAAAGATATTCATCGGGTGCCTTTAAAATTTGCCTCATATCTAAATTTGATTATCTTTCAATTATACAGTCATTCAAAAAATATATTTAGTTTTTAGTTTATATTTTGTATCATTTATGGTTTTTTATTATTTCTCATCTCATAATAATATAATAAATATAATAATAATAATAACAATAATAATAATAGTCATAAGAATAATAATAGTCATTATAATAATAAAAATTATAAAAAATTTATTGCAAAAGCTCAAAAATCAATAATAGTCATATAGTTAGCAAACTTTGAAGTTAGAATCGTTATATTTTCTTTTAGACTTAGGTTTTGAGAATGTAATCTAAATATCCGTAAAAACAAGGAAAAAAGTATAATAATAATAATACTCTAATAGTAATAATAATACTAATACAAATACTAATAATAATAAAGTGAAGAAAACACAACAAGAACTAAAATAAGGTATATTAATTAAAGGCATAAACTAAAGATAATAAATTTGATTTCATTACAATACTCAACCTTGGAAACTGTATTGCGAACGCGATGGATAAGAACAAACGTAAATAAATGAAGAAACCTTTTATTAAGAAAACCAAAATGAAAAAGTGTTTGCTGAAACTTTTGAATGTTTTTATTAATTCAAAATCAAAAATGATTAAAATGATTTTTCTTGGTGTTTCAAATACTTTTCTGTGTTGTTGTCCGATTGTTTGACTGCAGGTTTTCAATCAAAAAAAGATTGGTTTTATTTCATTTAAAAAAATTTAATTTTTTATTTTAGTCTAGTTTTTTTAAAAAATTTCAAATATTTACTTGACGTACAAAATGTTTGTTTTGTAAACGTGTGTGTTTAAAAGAAAAAAAATATTCGAAAGCAAAAAATCAATGATTTATTTTTTTATTATTGTACGTTTAGGTTTCTAACAACTTTTTAGGCACGCCTTTTTTGGAATCCTAAAACTATAGAGATCCTAACAAAATTATTTCTGAAATCATAAAACAATGAATAATAATTATAGAAAAAGTAAATGAAAAAATCGAGAAAAACATCAATAAAGAAAGCATTCGCTTTTAAACCCTGATAAACCTGATTGTGTTTTGTTTTATCTTGTTCTTTTCTTTTTTTGTTTTTGGATTCGTGTAAAGATGATAAAAAAAGAAAAAACAAAAGCATTAAAAACCAAGATTTTGCAATAAAGAAAGCAGCAACGTGATTTATTTGTTTTTTCGTTTTGTTTTGTTTTATCATCTGTTTTTTTTTTTGTTTGTTTTAAACGTTTAACTTAAATAATAAACAACACAAGGAAGCTACTAAAAGATAGCACAATTCTACATTAGTTTGAATTAGAATATTTTTATGTACGTATATTTAAATATATAATTATAATAATAATAATAATTTAATAAATAATATGTAAGGATTTAAAATTAAAATGTTTCATTTCATGTTTTGCATTTTTTGTATGTTTTTTGCTTGTTTTCTTTTGTTTTTGTTGTGTGTGTTTACATTTTTACATACATAACATTTCGCTCTATATTTTTGTATTTTTTGTTTGTTTTGTGTTTCAATGCTTAGTAATTTAATTTATTACTGATTATTATTATTATTATTATGAATTTTGGTTGGTTGTTTTTGTTGTTGTTTGTATTGTTGTGATTGTGGCTCTTTTCGAGCTAATTTTTAATGATACTTTCGGTTCATCTAAAAAAATGTGCCATGTTTTTGCACAAAAATATTTTATTTATTTTCAATTTATCTCGATTAATATGTATTTTCAATATATATATTGACACTTTTATTTTTATATTTAAATCTTCATTAATTCGCTAAATTGTGACTTTATAGTGCTTATATTTAGGTTCTCTTCTTTAATGCCAGTCATCGTCTAGAGTCGTAAAGACTTTCGCTTCGATGATGATGATCATCATCAGCAATACAAATATCGTCGTTATGTATGTTTTAAAAGTTTCCTTTATTGTTGTCATTGATGTTGATGAATAGTTAAAGTTGTTTCATTAATTTATAGTTGGTTTCTTTTTCCGTCTGAAGAATTACGTAAAATAAGTTGTTTTGTTGTGGTTTTTGTTGTTAAAATTGATTAAAGTTGTTTGATGTGTTTTTGTTTTTGTTGATTTTTTTGTTGTTGTTTCGGATATTCTTATCGGAATCGGAGTTAAAGTTGTTATTGTAGTAGTTATCAATCATTAAGGTGTAGTTGGTTTAGTTGTTGTTGTTGTCGTCATTATATTTTTGTTGTATTGTAGAGATTTTATAGCGATAAAGCATCATTAAGCAAGGCATTCAACTCTCGGTTGTGCTGAGCCTTGGATCCGGTGGCGGTCGATGCACCACAAGCACGTCCCACATACCTAAATTCAGTTAAGAATAAGAACGACGCGAAGAAAAAAAAAATAAGACGAAGAAGAAGAAGGGATGAGTGATTAGAAAATTCATTAAGAATAATAAAACATATTTCATAGTTTAACAACAGAGTCCATTAAAATAAATCAATAATCGTCAGGGAAGCAGACAGGAAAGGATCAGAGAAAGAGAGGGGGAGAAGGAGAGAGACAGAGAACAGACAGAAAAACGATATTGAAAAGAATGTTATTAGAGAGGACCATGAAGATAGTACATATATGTATACATACTTATATGTAAGGTTATATAAAGGAAAAGCAAAATAAGCATAATAATTTCATAATTTTTATGTACATGGTGAATGAATGATATGATTGATGATGAACTAAATAATGAATAATAAATGTATATTAGTGAATATTTATTAATGAACTTACAGACAATAATAAATACAATTCTATTAGAAAAAAAAACCGGCATCAATTGGGAATAAGAAATGATTAATGATTTATAGGATAAAAAACAAAAAAAAAACCGGTGCAGAAATTTAAAAAAGAAAAAATTAGAAAATCGATTTAAACACTAAAAAAGCAATGATCTCCAATCTTTATTAGTTTAATTTTATTGTATTTTAATTTAATATAAGCTTTTTTCTAAGAAGTTAAACTACTATATAAAGAAAGCTCTATATGTGTGAAAACATCAAAACATAAATTTACAATTTCAGGGATCTCACACAACAAAAGGCGTATATAGAAAAATTATAAAAAATAATGGACAACATAACACGATCCATCAAACATTTTTATTTATAAAAAATTAATAGAAAAAATAAATAAAAATACCTCCAATAAATTTTAAAGAACATTTATAATGTAATAAATCAAAAAAAAAAAATCATCAACAGCAGAAGAATTAAAATTATTCAATTCAATCAAATGAAAAATTGACGCAAAACAAAACCTGGACCAAATCAAAGCATCAAATTCAGAAAAGAATTTACAACACTAAATATCTTCATAATTATAATGATAATGATTTCATAATGATGTGGTTCATTGAGACGATGTAAAATAATACAAAGAGCAAGGAAATTGCAAATGATATGAAAGTAGAACAAAATAAGTAACAGCAACAGCAAACAAATTGATCAATAAAATGTCCAAACCATGAGAATATTATATATGTACATGCTATATATATACAGGTATATTTGTACATCTTATACATATATACAAGTATATATGTTCGCTTCGGTTTTATATATTGCATTATAGCAGCAACAAATGAGTACTGTGAGCGATATATGTACATACACACACGAGCATAAATTAAGAGAAAGTAACCAATATGTAGATAGATAAATAGGTAGATATGCGATATATAGATAGATATGCAAATAAAACTATGCATATACTATACTAAATATATTTGTATAGTAGTATTTATAGTAGAGCAACAAATCAGGAGCTTTGCAATTATTCTTTGCTCTGCTTTGCTTTGGATTATTCACAGCGCAGCGCAACGCAACGCAACGCAGCACGCCGACGTTGCCCTCACCTAATTGTTTTTCCGGTTTTAGTTTTACGCGGACCGGGGGCAGCAGCAATTCCAGCGGGCCTGTTAAAGTTTTGACCTGCATTTTTAAGATCAAAATATTTAGCGGAATCAAAGCCACTTGCAGCCTGCTCGTCGTTGCTGTTGGACTCCGGTTTATTTGTGGCGAACATGCGACTTAGCCAGGGTTTCGATTTAGTAAAAGTATCGGAGTCAGTAACGGTATCATTTGAGTTGGTTTCGGTGGTGGTAGCAGAGGAAGTGGATAGCTCATCACTTGGGCTGGAACAACAACAATACGCAAACACATGACAAGAACAAAAAAAAGGAATATTTTGTGTTTGTGTTTTTTGTTTGAATTTTTTGTTGTTTGTTGGATTTGTTGTTTTTGTGTTTTATTATTTAACATTTTTTGTTTTTGTTTATTTTTTTTTTGTGTTGTGTTGAGACAGAGAGAATGAAAGAGAATGAGAGAAAAAGAGACATGATGTTAGCTTAGATGCTGTCACAGTTAAAAATAATCATTAATCGAATGTTTAAATCAAAAAATAATATTAATAATAAGAATATTAAGAATGTTGAAAATTATATTACAATGTAGGAATTGCTTAGAAAATAAATAAAAATTCATGCTGAATGGATGAGAATCACTTTAAATTTAATATCAACTTTCGAACGGAAATAAAAATGAAAACGAATAAAGCATAAAAATATTTAAAAACAAATCAATCTGATCTGATGAATCTGAAAAATTAAATTTGAGACGTACAAAAGCTTACGACGCTGATGAAAGAAAAAAAGAGAACGAACCAATGTCTTAAAAATACGAGGTTTAAAAAAAAGCATAATGAAAGTCAGCATCAAATATTAGAAAATTATAAACATTTCAAATCTTAAACATCGTCAGGCTTAAGTTCTTCTTCAAAATAGTTCTTAAGGACTGATGTTTAATTTATGTTAATTTAGATTTTTATTGAAATTTTCAAATATATTCAATCAGGATTATAAAAGGATTTTCTGTCAAGGAGATATAATAAAAGTACTGTTCTAAAGTTCATGCACAAGGGGAGAGAGTCTTGGATTACAAGGAGAGGTTGAACGAAAACAGAAATTATAATAATCAATATTTTTCAATGAAATTTCTTTCAATTAATCTTTATAATCTTTCCCCCCACCAGTATCATATTTCCCCTCATTATGCCGATTTATAAATGGGTTTTAAGAGCATAAGTACATTTTCTTTAAATGAAGTCTAAGGAGAGTCATTCAAATCGAATGCATATCAAATCCCTAAACAATTTGATCAATATAAATCAGGTGATTTAGATATCAATTTAAAAATCCAAAAGGGCTATTAGAGAACATTTCATAACATATTTTTTAATGATCAAAACACGAATTCTCAGGTCTTTCTTTATTTGCATTGATTTTGCAATGAGTTTAAAAAGGGATTCCTTTTTTTGAGAGCTTCATATAAAACAGAAAAGGATTGTTCCTAAAAGACGTATAAGTGATGGATTTTTTATAGAGATCTTCTTTTATCTATCATTTGCCACTACACCCATAAATTTTCTTAATTTATATTTCATTCTTAACAGGGTGTTCAAAGAGACTTCCTTTAGCGTTTAGCGTAACTTGTACTCCGAATGAGGAACTCTGAGGTTTATTAAAAGCTTCTTTGCTAAGTCGAAGTCGAAGAACTTGTTTAATTCGTTCTTTATAAATCAGAACTTATATCTTTATATATCTTCATATCTTTATCAGAAATAAATTTGGTTTTTTGAAACCTCTTTAAATATTAAAGTTTTAATGATTTTACAAAAAGTTGTATGTTTAAATACAAAAAAAAAATTGTAAAATAAAATAATTTCAAGTGAACATCACAAATGCGTATTATTTATTATCTAACAAAAACTTTTAATAGTCATATGATCTTTATCTAAAAAAGCTACAAAAATTTGTAATACTTTCACATTTGACAAACATATTGCACGTCCCTCGTGAGGCCAAATTAGAGCCATTGCATGAATTATTAAAAAAATCGAAATTAATACACATTTTGTTTAACACTTCTACTTCTATGTTTGCTAAACAACTTCGGTTGTTTCCTCACTCTTCTAAAATCTAAAGTTCAAGTGTTGGGATGTTGAATAAGTTCTCGCTGTTTTTTTATTAATGATATTAATGCATTATTTGAAACAATAAATCTTAAACAAACATGAAAATTAACATAAAAGTGCTCTATGAAGATATTACAAGGTTTTTTTAGAATAAAATGGAGCTTATTATGAAGACTAACACAATGTATGGATTCTTAATAATCGTAATAATTTTTGTAGTAATAATAATAATAATTATTAAAGGATTTATGGAAAATTAGTATGGAGTATAAAAAATTTATTATAATGCAAAAAAAATAACAAAATAAGAAATGTGATAAAAAGAAGTCGGAATAAACGTTAAAAATTAAGAAAAAGCTCTCAGGTCATTATTGATTAGTAGCAAACAAACCGTTCCAAAGAAATATCGATTCACAGAAGAAAAAAACCCAAAATAAAAAGCAAGCATGTGATGGTTGTTTGTTAAGAATTAAAGTAAATATGGTAAAATGATTAAATAATAGAGTTCAAATATCACAGTTAAAATGCGATGCGACGACACAGCATTTTGTTGGCAACAGAAAACTCAAACAGTACACCATTGAAAAGTAAAAAAAAAAACCAACCGAAACAATCCAAAAGAAAGTAGAAAAATAGCAAAGGAAAATGTCCCAACTCACCTCACATCCCTGCAGCTGTTGAGGGCGGTCAAGAAGCGTGGCTGCACGTACATCCAAGCACCTTGATTCTTGTGTTCCTCCTGAGCCCAAATAAGTTCTGCCTCCGGATAGAGGCTGCCCTGTTCCTTCACCAAATCGAATGGAAAAGGTGATATCTATAGCAAAAACAATTTTATTTAGCATTAATCTGTCGTTCTAAACCATATAAAATGTGTTCTACTCACCTGTTCCACTCGCACTATGGCAATCTCAGCATCCAGTTTCCTATCAGTGCGTTCCTTAAGCAAATCATAATAAACACGCCCCGAACAGAAAATCAACTTCTTAACACAGTCAGGATTCTCCGAAGCTGGTCCATTATCCGGAATAATCCGTTGGAACTCGCTGCCGTCGGACATTTCTGAGAATTTGCTTTTGGCCATTGGGTGACGTAACAGGGATTTCGGGGTCATCATAATCAAGGGCTTGCGGAAGGGCAACGCTATCTGACGACGCATAATGTGGAAAAAGTTGGCGGGCGTGGTGCAGTTGGCCACGATCCAGTTGATGTCGTGCAGCTGACGAATGGCAAACTCATCCGATTCGGGTGGGAAGTAGTCAGGATCATCAGAGCACATTTGCAGGAAACGTTCCAGACGTGCCGACGAGTGCTCGGGGCCTTGGCCTTCCATACCATGCGGCAATAACATCACCATGCCCGATTGACGCACCCATTTGACCTGGCCACTGCTGATGAACTGATCGATAACGCACTGGGCGGTGTTGGCAAAGTCCCCGAACTGAGCTTCCCAAATGACCAGTGCATTAGGATTGGTCATGGAGAAACCATGCTCGAAAGCTAGGACAGCGTATTCGGAGAGCGAACTGTTTGAAACCGAGTAGGGTGCTTGATCGGGGTACATGTGTTGCAGCGAGTTGTAGGTAGCTTTGTCGACCATTTGATGATGGAGCACATGGTGACGATGCGAGAAGGTACCGCGCTCGACATCCTGTCCGGAGAGCCGGACGTGTATGCCTTCTTTCAATAGAGTACCAAAAGTCATAGCTTCCCCGAGAGCCCAATCTACGGTCTTGTCATCGACCATAGCTTTGCGCGCTGCCAAAATTCGCATCAACCCTCTATACACACAGAATAATGGACGGTAATGGAGGCTATAAGCAATTTAAAAACTACTTACCTATGAATTACGAATTCAGCCGCATTGGGTGGTGGTTCAGAAAACCTCTTGCCGATGTGCACCAGCGTCTCCTCTTTGACGCCGGTAGGCGATACCTTTAGTGGATCCTTGCCTTCAAAGAAGCCAGACCAGGGCGAATCAAGCCAATCCTTGTACTTAATATGTGTCTCCTTCTTGGCCAACTCAAAAGCCTCTTCGCAAATCTTTTCGTACCTTTCAGCTACCGATTTGACTTCCTCCGCGGTAACGGTACCCTCGGCAATCAACTTGTCGGCATACAGTTCCAAGCAGGTTTTGTGATTTCTAATCTTCTGGTACATGAGCGGCTGCGTAAACATGGGTTCATCGATTTCATTATGACCATTGCGTCGGTAGCCCACCAAATCGATGACAACGTCTTTGTGGAATGTGGCACGCCACTCGGCGGCCACTTTCGAAACGTGCATCACAGCTTCGGGATCGTCGGCATTCACGTGAAAGATCGGAGCGTTCACCACACGCGCAACATCGGTGCAGTAAGGCGAAGAACGCGAATATCGAGGATCAGTGGTGAAGCCAATTTGATTGTTTGCCACGACGTGGATGGTGCCGTGGGTAGTGTAGTCGGGCAGGTCAGACAGATGCATCGTCTCGTATACCACACCCTGGCCACAGAAAGCCGCATCACCGTGAATCAAAACCGACATCACTTTTTTGCCCTCACGATCGCCGCGATAAAACTGCTCGGCACGTGTTTTACCCTGTACAACAGGGTCTACTGCCTCCAGATGTGAAGGGTTCGCGACGATGGCCATCCGGATGTTTTTGTTTGTGACACGGTTCAAGCGTTCGATGTAGGTACCCAAGTGATACTTGACGTCACCGGAACCCTGAGAATAGTGAGATTTAGTAAAAGCTAAAATCTTACGATTTAATTAAGAGTTTTAAGTATGATTTACATCATCAGCCGCTTCCAAACCAGCGAATTGAGTGAAAATATGATGTAGAGGCTTGCGACAAACGTTAGCCAACACATTCAGACGTCCACGATGAGGCATTCCCATGATAACCGACTCTACACCCAAATCAGTTGAAGTGTCAATGATGCTCTTTAGCGAGGGAATCAACATTTCACAGCCCTCCAAGCCAAAACGCTTTTCGGAAGAGAACTTCTTGGCCAAGAAACCTTCAAAGCTGACAGAAAGAAGAAAAAAACAAAAGACAATTGCAAAATACATTACAAATAACAAATTTTCAAAAAATCAATACATAATAAGACTATAAAGGTAGTATAGGACATTATCCATTAGACTTACCCAGTTGCACGTGTCAAACGCGCTAAAATTAAACGTTTCTCCTCCGGTGAAAAGTGAAGTACGCCGGGAGTTTCAAAGTGTTTGCGTATCCAGTTACATTGTTCCAGAGAATTAATGAACATAAACTCTACACCAATTTTATTGCAATATACGTTCTCTAAACGATCCAGAATATCTCTAAAAATAAAGGGAAGAGAAGAGAATAGGATCACTTAGAATATCATTTTCGGATGATTATAATTAAATGCCTGGACCACGTGATTGCTTACCTTAAGGGCAACGCTGTTTCATCGCCCCCAATGAAGGTGGTGCTGGGAAGTTTGAATTTACGATCCATATCATGTTCACCTGTACGTTTGTTGGGGTTTTTTGTTAAATACAGTTTTTAGGTTATGAAAAAAGGAAAAAGAGAATAATAAATATATTAGTATATTTAAAAGGGGTTAAGGGGATGTGTGTGTGTACGTGTGGGTGTGTAAAATGTTGGTAGCTATGTTTGTCATATTGTCAGTGTGTTCGGGGAAATTTTGTTGCTAATGACTTCTTGAAATTCGGAGAACAAATCGGTCGATTATTAAATCATGCTTTATATACACAAGAGGGAGAGAGATGTTGTGGGTAGGGGGTGGTAGAAGTACATAATATAAGAGTTATAAAAAGTAGTTTGGGGATGAGTTTTATATGACATTCGAAGATAGGTTACTTAGTTTTCGAAGGTTCAACAAATGACGGATGGCGATAGTCAGCACCAAAGAACCGAGGCATTAATTGTAAAGGTGTCCCCAAAATCAAGAAGAAATAATTTTGGTAGAAAGCACAGGTTTTTATTTAAAAATGGTGAATTTTTTATTAATTCCTTCATGATAGGTTTATGTATGGATTAGCATATCGGGTAAATTACATCCACAGCTTTTCTGGCACATATGCACTCCTTTGTCGAAAGTTTCCATGATATTTTGTATTAAAATGAGTGAACATCTTTTAAGAATAAGAATACTTTACGTATTACGTATACAATATGATCCTCTTAAGAAAATCTTACGGATGAAAACCTCAATATCTTGAGAGAGTGTCCCTTTTTATATTATTATTGTAAGGCCATTAAGCACATCGACCTATTAGTTCTTTTGTGCATGCCTATATTTAACATAAGCTTTTTATGAAAAGTACACTTTACACTTTACAAAAATAAAATACTAGAAGCGGTTCAGACTTAAGAAAAGGAAAAAAACATGCAAATTAATAAATGAAGTTAATTAATTGACAGCTATTAAAATAACTACATACTAAATACTAATTTGATTTAAGTTTATGAAACTACAAAACAACAATAACCACAAATAATTTACTTACCAAAATTATAATTAGCATAAATAGCTTTCGTAGTACTGTTGTCGGGCAATTCGGCGGTCATTATGTCAAGAGGATCGAGGTTAGCAATATTATGTCCTCGAATCTGAATCAACAGATTCATTTTAACATAAATACAACAGATGATAAATCGAATTTAATTTAAATTATTATAAATTTAAATTTTTCGTTGATTTTTTAGAGAGAGCGAGAGAGAGAGAGAGAACAAGAAAAACGGAAGTGTTAAAAAGAAACAATAATCGTAAATTTTACAAAACTAAGCAAATTAAAAAAGCTAATAATTTAGCAAAGCAATAAATATATGTATACGTATATAATACAATTTTTATTTAACTAATAATAATTAAATACTAAGAAATAAAAGATTTAATCATGAATAGCTTACGATGAACTGGAAGAGAAAAATAGAGAAATACAGAGAGAGAAAGAAAGGGAAAGATAGGAAGAAAAGAGCCTCTAAAGAGAGAGTTCAATTAAGGTATAAAAGAGGTTTAACATAAAACACAAAAAACCGAAGAACAAAATAAAATACAACAAAAGACATTACCATCAAATTTTAAATTCGAAATTCTATAAAAGTATTTACGACAAAAAAAGAAAGTGCAGTTTATGTTTAGTGTGTTAAATGTTTATTGTGGATGTGAGTGTAAGCATAAGTTATGTACGTACTATATACTATATCATCATAAAGTTCATTTATAACGGGTGATTTATTTAGTGCACTTTTTAAAAAAAAAAACGAGTAATTTTATTTTATCGGATAATCCTTATTATTAAACAAAAGAACCAGTTTTTACATTTAATGTTAAAATATTATTTATTTCTGTTAACCGTAATTGCGGCTAACATGGTCCATTCTGAAGTTCCAATTTTCGATGAAAACCGGTCCCGGTAATCTCACGGCCTGTGTGGTAAGTAGCGCCGTCTTGCTGAAACCAAAAGCCGTCGGGATCACGGGCTACAATTCCAGCCAGCTAATAGTTGGTTGTAATCGCGCCATTTACAGTAAAGTTAAACTCGTAATGTAATGGCATGTAATGGCAGCTCGCGAATCTATCCGGGTTGATATTCACTCAAAATACTGCAATTTTGCTTCTTATCGTAGCCATTAAACCAAACAATACTGAACAAAAATACCAGGACAGTTTAATCTGTTATAGAATCCCAGCTGGAAAAAGTACTTCTAAATGAATCACCCTTTATTATGAGTTCAAATATATTTAAAAATTAACTTAAAAATGAACTAACTACATACATATTAGTTACATAAATAATGAATAAATTCCAAATATTTACAAAAGCTTTCTAAAGTATAAAACAAAGCAACAAGTATTTAGTAATTAATAATAGAATTTGTATAATGATTATGCATGTAAAAAAGAAATGGAATAAAAATGGGAAGAACGAAAAGAAGCAGAAGAAATATGTATTGAAAAATACTTTTATTTCTTCATAATTCATCGCAGTTTCTCTTCATGGGTACAACAATTTGCTAAGCTCCGAATTTCAAAGGAACAGAAACTGATTTGCGTTTGTTTTTATCTTTTTCGTTGCTCTTTTCTGGTTAATTTTGTTTTTAATTTCAAGATTGTAATCGTACGGAGTAAAAAGAGAGTTGAAATGTTTAAATAAAATTACCAAACAGAAAACCGTAATGTTGTCGCAGTACATCTTCATTAGCACGGAGAGTGAGACCATCCTTACCAACGGTAGGGGCGGGTATTATAATTCCGAGAGGATCCAGGACCGCTGCAAAATGACCGCGAGTCTGTTTTTTCACAGAGGTTTTTTTATTTTCATATTTATTTATTTCTTTAGTTATAAAATTGAATATCAATGTTATTATTAAACATATTTTCAAACATTTTGTTTGTACATTAAAGACAATTTATCAATGCTTTCAGAAAAAAAAGCGATTTTTAATTTTTTGAAATTTGAAATTTTGATTAAAATTTTTCGTATTTAAGGAATGCTTTCTGAAAAACCAATGAAATTTTGAATTTTGTGCAAATTTTTTAGAAAAGTCAGGATTTAGTTATGCACAAAATAATCACATTAACCACAATTTGTCCAATTAGTAAAACATAAGAACAAATAATAACAGACCTACTCTGAGAGCGACAAAGGATTATCTATTATATATATATTCTATATAAAAGACATAGATTTTACGAAAAATTAAATTACTTAAATATGCACTCAATATTTAGGGGGAACCTTCAACGTTTAAAAATAAAACCCTTCAAAATACTATAATTTAATTACATAGAGATAAATAAAGACTAGAGATAAATAGATATACACACATAATTAATTAATAATATTTAATAAATGAAGACTTAAACCAGAAAGAGTGTTAACTTCGGCCTGGCCGAAGTTCATATACCCTACACACGTTTACTTAAAAATTAGGCGTGGCAATTGTCTAATGAAAATATCTCTATTCGTTCTCCTGTAATCGAGTTTTATTTAATTAGTGGGCGGACCACGCTCATTTTTGGTGATCTGTTTTGGTCAGAGACAATGGACCTCTGGACAAAATTTCAACCGCAAATTCGTTCTACAAGCTGAGAAATTGAGCTAGAAGCATGGATGAATTGATATTCAGTATAAAAAGTAGGCGTGGTAATTATCCGATTTTGCCCATTTTCAATAGCGATGAGTTTCTAGTGATATACAATATTCGTGCAAAGTTTGATGAAGATATATCTATTCGTTCTCTTGTAATCGTGATTTCCACAGACAGACAGACAGACAGACAGACAGACAGACAGACAGACGGACATGGCTAAATCGACTCAGGAGGTCACGCTGATCAAGAATATATATACTTTTCTATACCTGTCACGCCTCCTTTAATGCGTTACAAACGGAAGCAGTAAGTGAATATACCCTATTCACTTCGTGTGTAGGGTATAAAAATAGTCATTTAAAACCAAACAAAAAACTAATAAAGGGACCTTCTAATGGCCGTTTTCTTAGATTTTTTCTATTTAGAAATTATTCTCTTTCATCTGTTAATTATTACGTTCAATGTAACAAGAATAAGGTCGTGAAAAACATAGCTTTTAAATTTGAAACATAAGTGGAGCTTAAGGAGTACTTGTGGGGAAAGGTAATGAAGTATAATTTTCCATAATAATTTTCCTCGGTTTTTATTGTAAATGCATTGTAAATTAGCACTCGTGTACTAATACGTAACATGTATGTTGTAAATATTTCTAATTAGTTCTTTTTTGAACTAAACTAAAGTGAAAATAAATCATGCCATAGTAACAAAAACGACACATTCCACGGGCATATATGGCGATCAAAATTTAAATGCATAGGATTTCTGTAAATGTTTAATGAAAATGTTATTCGAATAAATAAAACATTCTATTTATAAGGACATTCTATTTATAAGGATATACAACATAAAGGAGTACAAAAAACGCATTAAATATTAATGAAAAACTAAACGTAAATGGAGAATACTAAACCAGAACTTAAAAGGAAATATTTTAATATATGGGAGAGAAGAACAAAAAGAGAGAGTGAAAAATAGACAGGGACACAGCAAGAGAGAGAGAGAAAGTAAAAAATAGGATGGATGATTGGATGGGTGGAAAAGAAATGGTTACTATACTGTCAACATAATGCATAAATATAGGCTATAAAATAAATAAAAAAATTATAAATTGTTACTTATTATAATACCCGTAATATGGATTATGTACAAACATTCATTCCAAAGAAATACATAACTTAAACATAAGTATACAAAAATATTTTAGATAATATTTAACATATTTTCTCTCGCTTGTTTCTATATCTTTGTTTTTTATTTTTAAACAATTAACATACCTGATAACTTCTGATGATGGCTTGTACAGCCAAATGATCATCAATTGTTTTCGAATCGAGGGCTCCATCCATACCACTTTCACCTCCATAAACTCCAGCCAAAGACATGGTATTCCTCTGTACAGGTGCAAGATTTGGAGGACTCATATATGAGTTGCTGCGAAAGTAAGCGTCCCAGGACTGAGATAAGAACAAGAAGAAGAAAAGGACGATAATTAAAGAAAACACAAAGAAATTTTTTTTCAATTTTCTACCGTATGAACTGAAGTTGGATCACGTAACCATGAGTTGTACATTTCTTCAACGTAGGATGCGGTTGTACCATTTGCAAAAGGTTCTGCCGCTGCGGAGTTATAAGATCTCAACGTTACAGCAGCGACAGCATTTTTCATTATCTGAAAACAATGTTTTAACATTATAATCACAAATGAGGACATAGATTTTATATATTTTCACTTACTTTTTGATTGCTGCCCTTCAGAAGCCATGTTGCAAAATTTTGACATGCTATCGGCGATATCGCCATATTGAAAGCTGTGCTTGCTCTATGCATGTTTTTCGAATTTTAACTGCAATTAAATTATGAAATAAAAAAAGGAGAACTTTTAATTAAGGTATTCAAAAAAACTGATTACATTCTTTCATTCATGTTACGATAATGAATACCTTCGGTTTGGGGAAGGCCGTGGTTTTACTAACAAACAGACTCTAACAGTAGAGGAAAAACGTGGTTGCTATTCATTATACAATCATTATTATGTACTGAATTGCATAATATAATGGTTGGTACAATAGAAAAACAACAAAAAGCTTTTTTAATATCATTTTTAAAGAAGTCGGTGTACAATTTGTTAACAATCAATATGGTCATCGTATAGCATAAAAAATAGTAATTATAATTACACTCAAGTTTCGTTTTAGTTGGCTAAAGAGTTTCTCAATATAGAAAGCAAACTTTTGCGATCATTTAGACATCAAGTTTAGAGTGTGAGCCTTGTTATTATCTTCAAATTACTCGTGTATATACATAGTATATATTTCAAATGAAATCTACTTTTGTGCGTGGAACTTTTTGTATATGGAGGAAAAAAGCCATATACAGTCATAAAGGAACATACATTATAGTGTAACAAACATTCTGTTAAAATCCTATATATCCAAATCCCGATCATATATGTACAATGTACATATGTATATGTACAGTATATATTTTTAATAATATTTCACAATTTCTTATCAAGAAATGGAATAATTATTTAAACTGACTTCCTCACTTGGCAAAAACAACTAAAGCCAACTTTATAGGCACAATAATTATAACTTTTCGTAGGAAAAAAATAAGAAAAACCTGGCACCAACAAGGTAAACATTGCAACAATAATAAAAACTTTATGTATTCATTATTCTACCACAAAAAAGCGGCGGTCTAAATGAAGCATTAAATACACTACATTCGCAAGAGTCATAATTTTATGTAATAAATATTCGAATTTATAAACAGTCAGTCTTGAGGATGTGGTTTCGAATCGCCCTAGGCATGAATTTTTAGCTTGTGCTTTTTACTTTTTCTTTCTCTAATTACGTTATCAGTTGTAGTAGTCGTAGTAATGATATTACTACCTTCAACTTTATTTAACTCAACTTCATTATCTTACTTTTAGTATCTTCTTATTATACTTTTTGATACTATTTTAAATCATGCCTTCTTCTATGTTACAAAACCATGAAGAAACCTGAAAGACACATCACTTTTATGTGTGTAGGGTATAAAAATGAAACAAGGTCAACCTCAGAAAATAATACATGTTTTAAACAAATTCAATGCACTAAAAGTAAAAGTCGATTCAATAAAATTGAAAGTTTGAAAGCTCTGATATTGATTGATAATTTCATTTGATTTTTGAGTTGATTATTGAGGATTGGTTTATTGATGATTTAATTTAAAATAATTCGATTATTATTCTTAACGATTATTAGCTAAAACTAATAACTGTCTGTCTCGCCTTCTTCGTCTACCTCTTTTTAGAAAAAGCATCTGTTTATTATTTCTCCGAATTTGTTGAGAAGAAATTCTTCACTTTAGTTACTCATTAATTTAATTTGCTAGTTTAAATCAGCAGACAAGAAAGCATCTTAAACATGACTCATTCACATTATTGTGAATGTATTTACATATATTATATTTTAACTAATTATTTATGTATGTATATGTATGGAATTGCACGTGATGGTGACGTTATCTCAATTCAGACGAAATTCTGTGGATTTTTTGTGTTGTATATATTAATTTTTAAATTAATAAGAGCGTTGCGACCTACAAACAACACACAGAAGACTTATTATTATCATCTCTTGTTATCACACACCCACCCACACACAATCTCCGTTAAACAACAAGCGTAATTTTGTTTTTTAGTACTGATTGATTTCTTTTTAAATACACTTTAAATACACTTGCGCTGTTGGCGTAGTTAAAAGTATTTTTTTAAAAAAATATATATTATTTGATGGATGGTTTTTTTGTTTTTGCTTTACTTTTTAGAGACTGCTTTTTGTATTTTATTTTTTATTGTGTTTTTATTATTGCATGAGTTTTGAGAAGATTTCACAAGACATTTTTGAAATTGTAGTATTTTGTGCCTTTTTATTATTTTTATTTTTTTTTATTATTAATATCTATGTATATTTATTTTTATTTTTTTTTTTATTATTAATATCTATGTAAGTTTGTTTTTTATTTTTTTATACTAATTAATTAAAGTCAGGTCAGTTGAAAAAATATATAAATGTATTGTCTAGAGTTCTGAAATTGAAAAAAAAGGAAAGTTAACTTTGTGTAAATTCTTAAATTAAAAAAGTCGTCTTTAAAATTTGCAAAATTTGTGGAAGCTCTAAAAATGATAAAAATACAAGTATAAATGGATATAATATATACAATCGATAATACATGGCCATCGATCGTGTTTTATGACTAAGATTAGGACTTTAATCTCCCCTCCCCAACCACCACACCCCACAGAACGACCTGTTATGCGTCGACGTTGTGAATTTGTTCCTGTATTTATGAGTTTTTTTTCTCTTTCTTTAAGAGTTGATTACTTAAGTCAGACATACAAACAGTTTGTTCAATTAAAGTATCAAATGAACGCTCAGAGTCTGTATGTCAAACGCAGACATATTAATAATCTCAATGTCATGTATGTATGTGTATTAAAACTACAAAGTCAACGTACAGAAGCGGCGTCGTAAACAACACCAACAAGTAACCAGCTATAATTAGTTACGGTCTAGTATTGCATTAAATAAATAATGATAACAACAGTAAACTACAAAGTGTGTTACTTCGGCCAGGCCAAAGCTTATATACCCTACACCCCTAGGATAAATTTATAAATATATGTATATAAAAGCGGGCGGATCACGACCATTATTTGGTGACTTTGGTGACAAACTTAATAATCTTATCCTTAAATTTATAAAATTTATATATGTACATATGCATAGATCTAGTGCTAGATTTTTCTAATTAAATAAAGAATGTGTCATTCATTAAAATTATTATTATTTAAATAATTTATTCTACGAAAAAACCCCCTACACTTAAACACTTTATATTTTAATGTAAAATATTTACCAAAGTTCAATTCGATAATGAAAATTATTTTGTGCCTATGTGAAAGATAGAAGAGGGAGACAGACAGAGGGTCGACTTGATTGCTGCTGATAACAAGTTATAAATTTAATTAACAACGAT